>KN889735.1:40296-52526 GCA_000934455.1 Apostichopus parvimensis | reverse complement strand
TTGACTTTAGCCACAAGTAAATCTGCAAACATTTCTAAAGTCTATATTAAGAATGGAAAAAAATATAGTTTCTAAAGAACAAACTATGCAAGCACACTTAAGGAAAAAACCTCGTTTAAGATGCTCCGATGGACGGAATCAAAATGAAGATCTTGGAAATGGAAGAATGATGGAAGATTTTTAGACAGGTTCTTTAACTCTCCACTCTAACCTCACTGAAGTTAGCAGGTCGTGTTTACATGGTAATTCATCATGCCATTCAACTTTGCATGAGAACAACATACGTTTAATACTTTTGAAATATTTTTGTTCAAAACTAAAATGTCAGCATTAAATTTGGGCCTGCAACACATTCATAGCAGATGCACAGAGAGACCTAGCCTCCTTTACATACACAATTCTGGGCAGAATGAGAGATAGGGAATAAAGCATGTAGGCCTACAGTTTGTGCACACTTCTTCACAACGCTGCCTGCAACTCCTGACTGGAGTTCAAAGGAAGGCAAGTGGAAATCGTCTGAACAGTGTTAACGCGTTTGTACAAAAAGAAGGGGGGGGGGGGAATGCCCATACAAAAGATTTTTGTTCTTTAAATAGCACACTCTTACTAACAGTGAAAAATAATTTTTTTGAAAAAATATAAATTTTGAATCTCCAAAATCCAATTTGGAAAAGATTTTTTATTCAAGCTTTTGAAAAATCACAGACACACCTGTTTTGATCCACTTCCTGGACTAAGGTGTTTAGCAAGTAAAAACGGATTACAATCTCAACTTGGGGTGCAAGATATTATTGAGATGGGGTTTTTCACATATTAATGTGAAATACCTTTCTCTTCAAAGGTGAAGTGTGGCATTGTTTGCCACTGGACTGGATTTAACAATGTAATATTTGCAGCTAAACTCCCGAATCTTCCCAAGCCATGGAAAGAAACTAGAAGGTTGTTCAAAAAACAAAACTTGAATGTTTGGAAGCCTTAAGGTGAAAATATGACCAGAATACTGAAATGTATTTAAGTCTTGTCAAAAGCACAGGAAAAATAGACTTTAAAATGATAAAGCAAAAAGTACTTTTTCACATTGGGACGGATTATTTTTTTTGTTGCCATTTGCACCATCAAAATATATATTTTACATTAATTATTACATTAGTCCATCATACTTTTGTAGAAAAGCAAAACTTTTCAATCCAAATTACAGATTTGACTTCAAACCATGCAGTCACAAATATTGTCTGAAAATATTATTAAATATCAAAATCCAGATAGTTTGTTAACATATCTTATGTTTGGATGGTCATCAGGGATGGTGGTTTGTTACGAACTGTGATTGTTGGTGTCGAAGTGTCCCTCTTGGGAGGCTCGGGCTGGGCTTGTTCTAACGCGGACTCCAGTGTTTGCTGGAAACAAAATCGAGAGAAATAAAACATCGGTTTGGGTTAGTTTGAAGAGTTACAGTCCCAGATGGGATATTCTTATGAATAAATTCGTTGTTGTAACCAATTTTTAACACCACCACTTGATGATAGGTTGATAACAATTGATAAAGAACAATAGTCTATTGTATAAAATGATTCCGGTCTCGGCCATTCAAAGATTACAATTGTGAATGATAGAATCTCATTTTGGATGGTGTGGTGTGGGGACCCACATTTTTGCATTAAATCTGGTAAATTTTCTACACTTTTGAATACTCACATTCCATGGTAATACATATGGTTTAGCCAGATAAGTCAAGTTTCAAATGATAAGAAGTAATTCCAAAATATTTATAAAAATTGAGTTCATTTGCTCTTTGCATGTGAAGAATAAATACTGTTGAAAGTATCTGGTTGAACACTTCTTCAAGATCCAATCAAATCATAAACTCCCCAATAACCATCTTTCATCAGTAGAAAATGTGCTATTTTGATCATTTCATTCTGCTAAGTTCAGTAATAGTTGGCAGATTTGGTCAACTTTGTGATAGATATCTGGTCACCTTAGATTAAACTACTCTCACCCGCCTATCTTCTGGTTACTGTGATATATCGACACGGGACTCAAAGAAACACACAGGACAAGATGGTGGCCAGTTTCCATTTTGGCCACGAAAACGTAGCATGTATTGTGAGGTCTATACTGTATTACAATATTACAGTTTACCTTAGCAACTACACTCACCCGTCTGTCGGTTCTTATCCTAGCTTTGTAAAATGCTGCCGAGTCGGGGTTTTCCAATAATAATTCCGACTGTAGCCGCTCAAATTTTTCTCCTTCATCCTCCGGCTAAGAAAGGCAGACAAGAAGAAAAGAAATGGAAAACCTAGAAAACATAAATCATTATTGGCTTATATGTCAAGGGTACAAATAAAGACAACTTCCATGCCACGGTCAAACAAAGTGAAAATTGCCAAAAATCCTGGGTTGCTAAGTAACAGTGCTTGTTCTGTCCTGAAGAGACTACTGCTACGGTGTCGATTGTCCAGGATAGAAGAGATTGCGTAGAGAGGTTTTTGAGTTGATGTGCATACTCTATTAGGCCAACTTTTCTTTCTCGTTTTTTTCAGCACTCACGTGTATACACCTGAATATTCATTGCATATCACATGGACTGTACCATTACAGTATAGGTAATAATTATGTATATTAAGGATATAACAATGGTGGCATGAAGTAAAAGGAGGTCAGATAAAACACCATACTACTGCTTTGACTCACACAAATGCAGAACTAGCCAGTTTTACAAGGGATTCCATGGGTAATTGGGGGAGACGGGGGGAGGAAGGGAGGGAGGATGTAAGGAAATGGAGAATGGATAATGGAAAGTTTTAAGCATATAACGATTGCAGACATCTTCTGCTTGGTATTAGGCTCAATTTCCCATTGCTGACAAAACTAATGTCATGAGGCATACTATGGTTTCTTCAGGTAAGTAAGCTTAAGTGCTTACCAAGGTTATCAAATTTAATTTTCCAAGGCACTCAGATCCCTAAAAATTATTTCCAAACAATGTTCAGTATTCCCTGTTTAACAATTACATTTTTCAATGTCAGAAACAAAATTTGTAAGGTGGCAGTACAATATTTGTAAGAAAGTGGGGGATCGTAGACCCTCACAGCCCCTCTCCCCCCCCCCCTGCCTTGCTTACTACTGTTTACTTACCACATTATCATACAGGGTACCTGGTCTGGCTCCCACCCCATCTTGAGCACTGGTGGTATCCTCACCAGACTGCAAGAAACATTCTGAATACCAGTTATCAAACTCTGTTTAGGAACAAATGTCAAAGAAAGATGACATATGAAACCCTATCAATCACAATATTTAATTTATTATTTGCTCTTTTTAATCTACTTAGGACTCTTGTGATCACATACATACCAGCTCTCATGGATTTACCATGAGGATCTTGGTTTTATGTCTTGTCTCACAATGGGATCGCTGAATCTCACAGGTAAATATCTTAAACCGGTAATGCAAACCGGTAATGCAAACCGGTAATGCAAACCGGTAATGCAAACCGGTAATGTAAACCGATAATGCAAACCGGTAATGTAAACCGGTAATGCAAACCGGTTATGCAAACCGGTAATGTAAACCGGTTATGCAAATCGGTGTCAGAAATTTTGAAAAAAGTCAAAGCAAGCTGATAAGGAACACAATGCTAGAACACCACTAAGTTAAGTTGTAAATGAAATGTTTATTACATTTTCTTTCTCTTCAGGGGGGGGGAGGGGGATATATCCAGGTTTACTAGCTTCTGACAGTACTAATCTAACAATAGCCCTGTTATTATGGATACCCTTGCTTGATAAGAACAGCTGTCTTAACTGGTTCCTGAGAGTGCCCATGTAACAATAACTATGGGTACCTGTTATGACTTCATTGAACTACTAGTTTCTGAATGTACAAATATAACAATAACCCTGTTACTATGGATACCCTTAACTGATGTGAGCCAGCATCTGCACTGATTTACTAGTTTCTGACAGCACTGATATTACAATAACCCTGTTACCACGGATACCCTTACATAATATGAGCCGCTGACTTCATTGGTCTACTAGTTTCTGACAGCACTGATATTACACTAACCCTGTTACCGTGGATACCCTTACATAATATGAGCCGCTGTCTGCATTGGTCTACTAGTTTCTGACAGCACTGGTATTACAATAACCCTGTTACGGTGGATACCCTTACCTGATATGAGCGGCTGTCTGCATTGGTCTACTAGTTTCTGACAGCACTGATATTACAATAACCCTGTTACCGTGGATACCCTTACCAGATATGAGTCGCTGTCTGCATTGTTCTACTAGTTTCTGACAGCACTGATATTACAATAACCCTGTTACCTTGGATACCCTTACCTGATATGAGCCGCTGTCTGCATTGGTCTACTAGTTTCTGACAGCACTGGTATTACAATAAACTTGTTACCGTGGATACCCTTACCTGATATGAGTTGTATACTTCATTGGTCTACTAGTTTCTGACAGCACTGATATTACAATAACCCTATTACCATAGATACCCTTACCTGATATGAGTCGCTGTCTGCATTGGTCTACTAGTTTCTGACAGCACTGATATTACAACAACCCTGTTACCGTGGATACCCTTACCTGATATGAGCCGCTGTCTGCATTGGTCTACTAGTTTCTGACAGTACTGTATCTCGGAGTTCACCTGCCTCATCTCCTGGTAGTCTGTCCGATAAGATGCTTTTAATTCTTTCAGATTCTTGATCATCTGAAACTCCTCTTCAGAAATCACCATCTCACCATTCTCTTCTGAATATTCTCCTACAGAAATAAAAGACCAAAATTCTTGGAATGGAAAAGTTTTGTTAATACTTAAATATAGGCATAGGCATATTTCTCGATACCATTGTCATCTTTTCACAAATTTCAAGGAATCGCAGACATGAAATATCGTTGATAATACCTCAAGTTGGTTTTTATCATGTGATAGCACACAGGATGCAGAAAACCGCAGTTCCTGTGTCCATGGGCCCATCAAAGGACATCTGAGATCCTGTTTTCGTATTTGCTTAATTATTTACAGTCAATTAAAGTGGAAGATAGAATAAGCTGACATCAAAGGGTATCAACTAGGTAGGTTTATAATGAAAGTTGTAATTTGACCATCATATGACATCCAAGATAGAAATCTCTCCGCTGAAAGCAAACTCGTCAAAAGCTATCAACCCATCAAAACTTGGATGGATTATGGAAGAATGCATTAATTGCCCACAATTGTTCCAGAGTACAAATAGCATGTTAAGGTGAACGTCCCAAAAGCTATTTTTTTAGTAAAAAAGTTCAAAAGAGTTATAGCTATAACTCAGCTATTAGTAGGCTTCACACAAAAGATTGCTGTGCACTATGTCTTCTATTTGTCATTCGTTTAAAAATCACAGTCATTTTAGGAGCAATGTCAACAGTACTAATTAGTACGTACTAATTGGAAATTGACAACGGTGTGGTTCATCCTGTCAGAACTTATAGCTTTGGCTTAGAAACTTTGGTGGTGGGTAACACTTTTGTGTGGAAGGGTCAAAGGTGGGTTATAGTCCTAGAGGGGGCCACTGACAATCTTTCCGCTGCATTTGAATCGATATTCTTACCTTGTTCCTGTCTGTCTTGCCTCTTCTGTTCGATACTGAGTCTCTTTTCGTCGATTTCTTGTTTCGTCAGGTTTATGGTCTTCGTCAGATCTCTTCTCTGTGTTTTCTTCGAGGTTAGTATTTCTGCGTAAGATGGGAAAAAGAAGCATAAATATTATAATATAAAGCAAATCTGACAACTAGCACACTTGTGTGTGAATTTTACTTAAAACAAGAATAATATATAGTGGATTGCACATTCCATTTTTTTTCCTTCTCCAAACAACATTTAGGCCAGAGTTTGCCAAATACGCATTAATTAGTTTAGTGAATCATAAATGGTCAATTTGGCAACATTGATAAACACTTTCCTCATCGCAATCAATCCCAACCATTTATATCTGGACAAATGTTGAACATAGAACATAAAGGAGAAGAACTGTATTGAAACACTGATATATGCCAAATAGAACAAGATTTTTCTGATGATTTATTTTAAGTTATTTCGGTCAGTTGTCATGGCAATGATGAACCCTGTCATATGAACCTAGAGATGGTTAAGTTTGCTTCAGTAGACACTGTCATACCCATACATCACAACACCACCCTCAGATAAGATTCTCCCACCTCCCACCCCCCCCACCAGCCCCACACCACTGCTACCTTGACTCCTCCACCCAGTAAAGATTTCACAGGAAAAATGTATGAACAGCTTAAACCTACCTTTATTTTCCATTAATATTCGATTGATTTCGCTTCCCCTCTCCTTCTTAAACTCTTCAAAGGCTACCGTCCTCAATGGAGGTGTGTCTGCCCTCTGAGAGTCTTTGCCCAGAGAACCTGTGGTGGAGCCAGCCTCGATCCTTGCGTTCGAATCCACAGCTTGGGCTCCGACCCGCATCGGAGAGGACTGTTCGGTAGGTTGAGAACTGGGGACAGGACTAGCAGCGTTACCACCCTTCGGTTGCGGACTGTAGACAAAATAAACCAAACGGTTTCGTAAACGATATTCATTGTAACATCAAGGTACTTTGGTAGTTTCAGGGCAAGGGAACCTTCTTCTATCATCATACAACAAATTTGAGTGGAATCCAAACAACGATAGTTTGAAATCAGGCCATTATTCGAGTTTGTGCTAGTGATTTGAAGACAGAAGTTTGTCCCATATATAATGAGATTGTTAAAGCCCAAACTGACCTTTTCTCTTAACAATTTGAGTCAAATTAATGCCATAGTTTTTATGGCATCACAAATAAGTCACATAAAATGATTTCAAATCTGCCTAGATGATCATTGACAAAGATGCTCCTAAAATTCTGTTTATAACTTAGAAAGAGTTCTCTATGTTAATATCATGATAAATTGATGATAATTAAATCGATCAATCAATCGATACAATTTAAGCTGCCTCTAGCTTTTTTCACTCAACAATTGTTGAAGAAGAAGAAGAAACCGCCAACAATTCTTGCAGAAGAAACGTCAGTAGCGCCATTTATATTTTCGAAAAATTTGCAAACGACCAGTTTCTCATGTTGCTGAAACGTGTTCCTTAAAGGGTGTTAAGACTCCACCATCGATCCCAGAAAATACGCACACAGCTTGCTAACTTCGGTAATGAGATACTAGTGTACAGTCAGTACATACAGCTGCGGTCAATACCCACAGCACAGTGTACAAACGATAAAGGGATGGACATCTTTGGTCCAGCTAAAGTTAACAAGGTATCACGTTTCATTACTGTCTGCATTTTGTAGCGACAAGCAGAAAACTTCACTTGTGCAAGCATTGAAAAGTTAACTTTTTCAGAGCGCAGCACGCGGTTTGGGACGAGTCTGCAATGCCTTGAAAGTGCTTCAATTCTTCAAATATTTCTGTGCAAAATCAACAATAAATATTGGAATTTAAAATCTGGTGATAAGTCGCAGCTAACCTGTTTCTCTCTTTTCCTTTCCTGCTCTTGGCTTTCTTCGCGGAGACTACGGCGGAATGAACCGGTTTGGCGCTGGTGGGAGCAGAACCAAGTCCGAAGCCTTGACCGTCTACCTCTCCTACGTACTGAGCTCCACCATCTTCGTCGAAAATAACTCCAGCCTGGCGAGAGGACGATCGGGAGGAAGAATCAATTATAATCGATCGCCAAATTCGGATAAGTTTACCAAAGTTACCAAGAGTCACTCAAAACCAGAGATGAAAATAAAAATTTCCACCTAATTGTTTGCCTCGAATGAACACTATATGTCATATAAATATCAACTTTCCCAATCCCTTTATCCTGGGTAGCTTTTTTCGGCTGCTGAATGTAAATTCGGAAGTTCAGGACATTTTCAATTCTCGCTTCATCTTTTGGACTAGTCAGGCTAATAAACTATGATGTCATGATAGTTTCAGGACTAGAAAGTTTTAAAAAATTACGTCTCGAAAGCATTTGTTTAAATTTCATCACTAAACTAACATTACTGTATCTTATTGTATTATAAGTTCCATAATTTAGGTAAATAGTGTAAGCTTATGTTCCATCTTTTCTCCAACCACCTCACCCCACTCCTCAACCTTCCAATCCCCCCGAACACGCCCACCGTTGTAATTATATTCAAAAACTACCCCATGAATCAAATGATGACTGTAAGCCCAAAATAACTTTCGATTCTGTCGTTCATATGAAATTACAGGAACATAGTTCGGTCGAGTTATCAGAAATTGTCAAATTGTGGGTTAACATTAAATATTTCCACCTGCAGTGTGGAGCCGACATCGTCATCAATTTAGCCTTAAAGGAGCTTTCCAGACTCTTAATACATCTACAGCTGAATATCTTAAAAGGTACAGCTACAGAATATCTTCAAAAACATAGTTAAAGAAATCCCTCATTAGCACCCAGTTTTGTTCCTTTTCTGCTCGAATCATAACAAATAAAAAAATATATAAAAAACAACCTACCAAAAGTCTCATCTTATGAATATATTTGTAAGTTAATGGAGCATTTTACTTATCGCAGCATTTTGCGTCCTTTTCTATGATATTTCTCAACCTCACTGACTCCACTACGCCATAACGACATACATAACTAGCTTATCTATTTAAATCTTACTTCAAATGGTGGCATAAAAGTTGAAAAATTTGCAACTTTCAACTTTGTTTTTCTCCAAGATATTTTCCGTTGGGATCCCAATAAACCTTGCCCACAATATGAATATTTAACACTACGAACGTCATTGACCAATACGTAATACAACATCATGTTTGCTTTGTGTACAGTCTATATGGCAGTTGTACCAGGGAGTTCCATAACAACTCCCTGGTTATACCAACGCAGTCTTGAATCTATTTTTAGCAACGGCTCATAACTAAACCTGGATCTCTGATTGGCTGAATTCAAACTAGTGGGTTTGGGGGCCTGTATGCGATTAATTTTAAATGTGGAATTTTGTCGTGGATACTTTTCTCATTATCTGCAAATATCCTTAATTACTCGCCAATTAACGATGTTGGCAGGGAAAAACTTAGCTGATATCTTAGTTTGCTGTTTTGTGATTGATATATGTAAAAAACTCGATGGACATGTCAAAAAAGTACAAAACGGCGACCAAACGCAAAATGCTGCTTTAAGGTCGTCTTACCTTTTGTGCTGTTGCCACGGCACCCGGGTCGCTATGGTCGATCAGAGTATATTTCGTGCGGAGCCTGTTCTCTACGTCGTTCTCCATTCCTACGACGATGTTTTTGAACGTGTCGAACACGGCCTGGACTTGTCTGACATTGACCACGTCGATATCTTCTAAAGACCCTTCCATGTAACGCCGGACTTGGTTTTCGATCTCCATCAGCTGGGTATCCGATAAGGCCTCGTAGCTCACCTGACTTCTATTGGCCTAGAGAGAGACGCAAAAAAATCATGGGAAAATTTCAGAATTAAATCATAAAGGAGGTTCACAGAACTAGTGAATTGCATGTTGAAGTTTGACCATTAGCAATCATTATTTAGTTTAGTTTAGTTTAGTAGAAAAAAAGGATCAGGAGGGACACTCAAGTCCCCATCAAGGACCCTATAGGAGAGAGAATAAAAACTGAAGACACAAACACTCAGACCCGATTACAATGCTTAAAGTGCTTGTCCGAAGCATTCTTAAACCCATTGATACTACTTGCAAGTACAACTTTCTCAGGCAAACCGTTCCACTCATTCACAACCCTATTAGAAAAAAAGTTATGCCGAATATTAATCCTACTTTGTGACTTTTGGAATTTAAGACAATGACCTCTGGTACAACTACTATTAGCAAACATGAAAAAGTCGGTAAAGGATAAATTGTCAACACCATACACAATCTTGAAAACCTGAATCAAGTCCTCACGTGACCTCCTTTGGTTACGTTTGGTCTGTCTAGAATATTAAGGGGCAAACCAGATGGCTCCTCAAGAAACCAATGTCTTTTTTTGTCTGAAATTTGAACGTTAAGCTATTAATTTACGTAGACCTGCATACCTGATTACGAATAAAATGTTTTGTAATACAAACTGTAAGGAAGCAGTCTCACCAAGTTCATGTTTCAAGTGCTTGATTTCTTTCTCCAGTTTCTTGACCAGCAGTGCAGGGTCGTAGTACTCGTTAACGCCAGGATTAATCGAGATACACATCATGCGTGTCGCAAACCGTAGAGTCGATATCGTCTCCTCTATCTGGCCGGCCTCTCCCCATATATTAGCGATCATAATCGTCTCGCAGTTACCACCTTTTTAAGGAAAATAATTACAGAACAGAAACTAAATATAAACTTATTAAGAAATTAACCTAGAGATAAATGTAATGATTTAATAAATCTAATAAGATGGGACCCCAGCTTTGGATAGGGGGGGCGGGCATCCTGATATGACATTCATCAAACTATTGGATAACACAGGAGAAACCAATTTACAAGTTAATCACAATATATATGCACTTGCAATATTTATAGTCATCTACAACTTTTCAGACTTTTTTTCCCCCATAAAATGCAAAATTTATAGTTGTATAACCAACAACTTCAGCCTATTCCTATATTGCGAAAGATCAGTGATCGATCAACGATTTCTCCGAAGAGGGCGCTAGGATGAACGTATCGGTAGAGACCAACTTTACTACCAAAATAGAATAAAGTAATAAGAAAGTAAACTGTTAAGAGATCCCATATACTATGTAACTTACTGTGTTCAAAATCATGTTTACTGCTAAGTTTGAAACTTTCAGGCAATTTCAGACCTCAGGCCTTATCCCTGTTAATTTGAACAAATATTTCTATGGTCTCTTTTTTCCTGTTACAGTATTCCTGACATGTATGAATTCAGTAACAAAATCTACCACATCATGTCGCCAGTATTGTAATTATCCCTTGTGCCCCCCCCCTCCCTTACCCCTCTATAAAACTTACACTGTCAAGAAATACATATTCATAAGAAATGGGCAAATAATCATGATAAATTTCCATTCTCTTCAGATCCTAATTTCAGACAAATACTGTATATATATGATATTTTCAAATCTGGCATTGCAATGAAGTTTAGACCAAATCAGTTTGTGTTGATTACTCTTAAAGGGTGTGAAGACTCGCGCAAAAAGAAACGTCTAATGCTGGTAATTTGACCTAGTTTCGAATGAGGTGTAACAGAAGTGTTAGACACCAGATCCCAGAAAATACACACATAGCTTGCTACCGTCGGTTATTAGATACTAGTGTACAGTCAGTACATACAGCTGTGGTCAATACCCACAGCACAGTGTACAAACAATACAGCGATGGGCATCTCAGGTCCAGCTAAAGATAACAATTAAGGTATCACGTTTCATAACTGTCTGCATTTTGTAGCGACACGAACAAAACGTCACTTGCAAGCAACGGAAAGTTAACTTTTTCAGATGGCCGCACACGGTTTGGGCGAGTCTTCAATGCCTTTAAGAATTCTTCTGATTACTTTTAGGTCTACACAATCTATCATATACCTACCTAGGGAGTCCTTAAGAGCGTGTGTCAGTTTGGTCTGCCTGTAAGGGATGTGTTCCCGTCTCCTGTCAGCCAGTGCGACGATGGTCTGCTCCAGAAAGGTTAACGATTTATTGATATACATAGCCTCTTGCTGGGTCTTGCCCTCGGACTGGTCAAAACAGAAAAGAGAGGAAGATTAGAGATGAATGGGCGTTGTGGTCAATTGGTCAAGGCAGTGGACTTGTGATCTAAGGATTACAGGTTCGAGTCCTGGCCAGATCATTGCGTTGTGTCCTTGGGCAAGACACTTTATCTCCATTGCCTCTCTTCACCCAGGTGTATAAATGGGGACTTGCGAGGTAACTTGTAAATATAGTTGCGTCCGCCAGTTTGTGGCTGCACCCTATGGGAAGTCTCCCGGGGGGAAACATGGTTGTGGTGCACTGTGATGCCCCAGGAGAGATTGATTGAATTGCGCACACTTTGGTGTGTAGGTGTGACAAGTAACCAATGACCAGGGTTAAGTTGTAAAGTTGTAAAGTGTGAGAGGGCCTTGGCCTTGAACAAGACTGTAAACCTAAATATAAATAAAATGATTGAAATAAACAGATCAATCTATACAACAGTTGTAAGGTTTCACATGCTGCTGGAAGCTGAAATATCTCCTTGGGGTTGAGTGAGGG
>KN889735.1:21689-38321 GCA_000934455.1 Apostichopus parvimensis | reverse complement strand
CGGGTATACCATAAGTTTCAAATATAATATAAATTCATATAAAAGCAGTCATATGACAAAAAAAAGGAAATATATTTATATTTACAAAATCTAAACATACATATATAGATTGCAGGGAAACTTGAAAGTCATTATACCTAGCGCCCTCTATTAGCTTATGAGTGAAATCAACTTTTAAAGCACCGTTCCAATCAGCAAATTAAGACTAAAATAAAAACAACTTTGATAAAAGAGTAGAAAGCAAAATGGAATCAAGAATAGATTTTGGGCAACCAATCTCTCAAATAACCACCAAATTTGTGAAACTATCACCAAACCCTTAGCTAAATGTACCATCATGAAGGTATCTGTAATTAAACAACACATTACATTTATAAATGTTATTTATGGCTCAAAGGATTTTCAATTGTTTACACTGGATAATCCAGTCTTTGTACTTACTGCCGATATTACTCTGGGAATCAATCCACGCTGTTGGTAATTCTCGGTGGCACCTGTCATTGTGAAGGTTTTACCAGCTCCGGTCTGACCATAGCACATTATGGTAGCTAAAAGACAATAGAAATTATAGAGATATGTATCTGTCAATAATGATATTGATAAACAGAAAACTGACTGTCAATTGATACAATAATGAAGTTCGCTCATTGTTTGTTTAGCAATTTTGAGGTTTAAGAATTATGCTTATTATTTAAGAAACCTTAAAAGCACTTGGGCTCTGTAGTAAAAGAGCTTCTATTGTGTATTAATCTGACCAATTTGCAGAGCATCTTGCTATGCAACACCAGATATTTATGAAAGATATTAATTCATATATAAAGAAAAATTCATAAAAAAAACCAAGAAAATATTATTCACTTGATCTGATAGATACTAACAGTGATTTTTCTTAACGATTTATCAAATGACATCAAATTTTTTCAACTTAGGTCATCCTACATAAAAATTTCAAACAAAACACTTTTGAAACTTTGTACCCAAATGTCACATACATATGCACCCACACACACACGTACACAGGTGTTTTTTTACATTCAGACCGAGGACTCCATTGTTTTTTCATTGTTCAAATCCACGTACCCTAACCTTAACAATACCCCATAACAATAGAATTCTTTCGAGGACGTGGTGAATCTTTAGAAATCACATCCGAGGACCTGGAATTATTTTGTTCAAGTCCTCTGTCAGAATACAAGACAAGTGCACACACACACGCACGTACACACACCATCCCCATTGGTCAATAACCATTGCATAGATTCCTTCTGCCTCCAGCAAGGAATCAATAACTATATAAAAATATTATTCAAAAGTTTTCCAACATCCTGAATAATTTTCAAACAGAAAACACTTTGGAAACTTACCATTGTACCCATCTAGAGCTCGGTTGACAACATCAGCACCGACTGTTTCAAAGACCTGTTCCTGACTGGTATTGTGAAGTATCCCATCCATCTTAAACGTCCAATCCAGAAGCTGGTTATTGACCACGCCCCTCTTTTCATTTTTCTTTGCATGGATGTTGATATTCTACGTACAAAGGAATTGTATACAAAGAATTTGCAAGTTTTAAGTTGACATAAATAATAAATTTCTATCAAGTTAAGAGATAGAGGGAAAAATACGACCTATTCTCTGTAATTTCACAAGAGTTTTTACGTTTAGATCAAATATAAAACGTCTGTGTAAGAAACCAGATCATATATAGATTACATATAACCATGTCAATATGATCAATTCCCGTGAGTGAAAAGAAATCAAACACTGACATGGGATCAGAGTTGCAAAAGTTCTACAAATTTATGATAATAAAACTCACGTTTGAGTCTGGTATAAATTCTATCATATCTTGCGCAAAATTTGAGGTTGGCCTCGTCCGCAAAAAGACCCGGATTTTGCTGCTCTGTTTGGCAGACATGTCGAATGACGTTGTTCTTCCTAGTCTTGTGTCAGGCTGAACGGGGGGAAAAGAAGAATTTTAAATTAATGAAAGACTTGAAATATGTATATAATATGACTGGGATAAATCTTCACCAAGTTGTTAATTCACCAGGGTACCCAATGCAGTATTCAGATGGGGGAAGGGATGGTGGGGGGAAGGGAAAATGGATGTTAATTAAGCAAAAACATATATTCCATATTTTCAATAATGGAAGTTTGCAAATTAAGTTTAACCTCAAAAGAATAATTCAGGTGAAGTTATTATACTATACACTATTGTTATGTTAATTCCTACTTGTCTGGTCATCAAGAGATTAAAAATCATATAGCCTTAATGTTGTCACAAATACTTAGTTCTAGAACTCAGATAAGACTAAAGACACTTAGGACTAATGTTGCTGTTTAACTAACTGCTAGCTGATTACAGAAAAATTTATTAACAAAATAGAATATTTCTTCTTATCTCATTCAAAATTTTGGATTAGTCACATCCTGAATTCTGCCTTGACAGAATTAACTGTTCTTTCCCACTGTTACATAACTACAATTAAAATGAAACCTATAGTCAACAGTAAAATTTGTTAGACTACATGTAGCCTAGGTCTAACATTAGTTACAATTATTTAATCCTGATTGGGTCAAATTCCACCTTTTCAAACTGTGGTGTTGGTGTCTCCACTAGGTAGCTGTAATCTTCTTCCACTTGAAATTCATCTCCAGGGTTTCCTTCACCTGAGCTAGACTTTGCGTCAACTCGTTTAGGCGGAATCTTTTTCATTTTTAAGTCCGAATTCTTTCCCTTTCAGAAAATTACAAACCTCCTCAAAGATGTAGGCCTAGTTTGATCCAATCCAGGTTAGTGGATACACAAAGTGACTAGTCTATACACTTCTTTATCTGGCTATGGTACCCATATAGGTTACTGCTTTTAGCCTAGCAAATGTAGTATGTTTGTGAGCAGAAGGCTTCCAGTTCAACTCTGTTTACATAATAATGTACTGAAGTGATTGTCATGTTTACAGAATCAGGGAATGAAACTGCGACAGGCCTACTGTGAAGTAACAATGGAAACACCCGATAGTGTGACACTAACGTAAATGAACTCCAAACTGCTTGGTTACATTTCGATTGGAACTTTTACAGATCACATTCCTATCAAGTATTATGAGGTCACAATATGTACAACCCACTTCATTCAAATTAACATACAAACTGCATCACATGAGAAGTATATTGTTAGTGTAACTGTAACTGGGCTACTGTAATTCAAGCGTCAAAGATTTCACATAGTTTGTCGAAGTCAAATGACTCCCAAGTGTTTCTGTAATGAAACCCCCATCAATGGACTCTCACAATACACACGCGCTAGGACAAGCTTAGGCCTAACGTTTGGCTTATGCTTCTAACACGCGTCACAATGCGACAAAGCCAACCACTAATTCTAACACGTAACTTACGCTACGAGGCCTGACAAGTGTATTGAAACAACTTCATTAATGTGTTTTGTTACCATACAGAAATAAAATAAAGTCTTACTAGTTATATTACACAGCAACTTCAAAATATCGAAATTCTGGAACACATTGGTGCAATGGATACACCCACACCTGTCTACGCGGAAAGGGTAACATAAACAAACGTGTAGAAGTTACAAAAAGCCTACTCCACAAATTCTTGAAAAGCTTCAATCCCAGTCTTAGGCCGACTTTGGGGTTAGTATAGCTTGGGGAGAAAATTAACTTGGTATTTCACAATAAATTCGTCATATATATCTTACCTTGACAAAATTCAAACAAGCACAAAGGCACAATCCGTTGAGTAAAGCTGTATCAATTAAATGTGTTTTTCCTACAATGTAAACGTCCAAATTTCCAGTGCAATGAACCGTAAAATCAAAGCTTCTTGTTACCAAGGCATGATTGTGTTCGTCACTACGACCAAAGCGCAGGCGCCATTACCGTATTACGTAATGAAATCTTAGCGGTACTTTCCCTCCATCTTATTAACGCTCTTTTGTTAGTGATTTTAATCGAAAAACGCGCTACGTATCAAAGGAGGATCCAACAAGTGAGAGGGGTAGGTGTCCCCCCCCCCCCTGTGATAAATTTTGGCAGAGATATGGAGGCGGTTTAGATGAAAAATCACCCCTACGTTAAGCAGCTTTTGAAAACAAGTTGTAGGATTTCCTACCGTTTAGCTAGGTTATACCGTATGTATATATGTTATCTATTTATGTAATGTGCACTAGGAGTTTTTTACTGGGAGGGCTGGGGGAGCCCTCGAGGGCTGATCCCTCCCCATCAACCATGATTGAGGGGAAGGGGGTAAATCTATTTCCCCAGAAGTTAACTAGGACTGACTATACGGACATTTTTATTAAGCAATCCCTTTAACTAATTAGTATGCTCCCAATTAGACCTCCTTGCCTCAACCAAATTTTAAAGCAGATATAAGCACTGACGTCGTTCTTACTGAATTAAGAACCTCGGAGGGGGGGGGGGGGTCGGTATTGTCTATTTTTGGACTTTTTAGTTAGCAACCACTTCTCTTCTCTTGTCACCATATTATTATTATAAATATAGTAGTTTAGAACCGTTGTCGTAAGAGCACACATTTAAATTGGATGAAAACGGTAGGCTGTTTCCGCATACATCCCCCATGCATCAAATTCCGAAAAAAATTATTTGTTATTGTGTAAATTTTGACATAACTTTAACACTTTCGATTAAAAGCCGATTAAGAAAAAGTCCAGCATTAGAGAAAATATCATCATATAATAGTCGGATAAAATTTCCAGATGGAAAACGAAATGTCGACTTTTTCGCGAAAGTTTTGCTCAAGAATTCGAATTTCCGGATTAAAACAAAAGATCAAAATAAAACAAAAACTGTTAGCTAATTGCTTATCCACAAAAGAGCATGTGTTAGAGAATGTGTAAAAGAAGGTGGGCCTGACGTTTCGATCCTAGCAGGATCTTCTTCAGCCTCTGGATCAGCCTAGCCTCTGGATCGAAACGTCAGGCCCACTTACGTTTACACAACATGAAAAGATGAAATTTTGAAATGATTTAGTAGAAATTGTTTAGCCGGTATCTTGTTTAAAACGTGCAAAATAAGCGAATTTCGAGATTTATCCCACAAAACCGACGGTATCAGTACCTCCCACCTTCCCCCACCCCCACCATTTGATATAGCTTCCTCTACGCCACTGAGAATAAAATGGTAAGATTGCTTGGTGATCGCGATTGCGTATTGTATTGATGACAGGTTCCTGGCAGCATTTTGTATAAAGATACATGTGCGTTCAAAAAGCCTGCAGGTAAAGAATAGGTATGTGTCGCGTACAGTTGTGAAAGCGAAGCAAAACAGATCGACTTTCTCTTCTGGTTGGTCTACATCTGGAATCCATTTCATCTAGCTATTATTGATGATACAGTAGTTCGTGGAGGCTCCGTCGGTCCTTGACATTAAACACGAACAAAAGAAAAACAAAACAAAACAAAAGAGCCTGCAAAATCGTTAACCTTTTTTTCTTAACACAAGCTGATTTTATTTGGACTCCAGTTTGCGCCGATATTTCTTTCCTGTAGTCGTTTTCTTTTTTTCATTTTTCAACGGAAGAAATTTACTGGGACGTGTTTGTGTATGTACTATATGAATATGCCAGTGATTGTCAGCCATAAAGCCAGTATACCTTCTCTACGCAATTCCTCGCATTGCAATAAATAACAATATTTCGATAAAATTCTTACTTATCAGCTGGAGGAGTCTGGGAGAGTACACGCATGACGTATACTCAGCGGCTGATTTGCCACTAACTCCTGTCTCCTAGAAGATTGCGCAGCATTCTGCATCGTTAGAATTATGGTCATTCAGATTCGCTTCCGTAGCTGTCTGGAGTTAAGGTCACTGGGTCAGGTCACCAATATGGTGGCCTTGCTCGCCACCCTGACCTTTACTGAACACAGCACAATAAAGGTCAACGTTTACTGTACTAGGAACACAGCAGAATAACAACGATAAGAACAGGTTGGGGTTGTACTGAGAATGAGTAATGACGTAGAGATTTGACATGCGACGATAGGTCTCAGTCTAAAGATTTTATTACAAACGTTGCCTTAAAACGCAGAGTTAGTCTTACCGATGATCTTCGTGAATGTTTAACCTCTCGCAAACGGTAAGTCATATGCTAACTTAAAGGCTTTGGTTAACGTTGTTCGTTAACTTGTTAAAACGAGATCGACAAAGTATAGCGTTGCTGTAACTTAGGCTAGGCTATAACAACCGGCTTATGTGAACAAATCAAGAACGAAGGCATAGGCCTAGACTGTTAATGTTATTATTTGTAGTTACGTGACTTGCCCAACTTTTTGCTATAAGGAATGCTTTACTTTCAACTATTCATTAACTAAGGCTAGTTACTATTGCCTTATGTTAAGTCTGAGTCTGACTATAGCCCTAGGCATTAACTTAGTTAACTAGCGTATGCCTAACGTTGCTACTTGTCCCATTGCAAGGCCTAATATTGTATGTACTATCATATTCATAGGGTACAGTACAACTAAGTTGTTCAAGTTTGGCCATGCTCGCCTATGTTACCAAATGTAAACAAGTAAGAAATTGAGCTTTACCTGTATGCCTGGTAATTGTTGTTAATGTTCATACAAAGTGAGAATAAAAAGCCTTAGCCTAGTTAGAGTAGACTAAACTATACTGCCAGTAAAACTGCATCGTATATGTTTCTGCCAAAACGTCGTTTTTAGGCCTACATTCTGACATCAACCTATACTCTAAAAGGCCTAGGCAACACACATATCCTCGACTAAGGGAGGGGCCGGCTCTCTGCTTCCCTAATGTGTGGCAATAAAATCAAATAATTCAGTGGCCTATGAACTCTTTTACTGCACATAAACAATTACAAGAAAACTTAACAAACTTAAATAAATTAACACACTAAATAAATTATAATTCTAGGCCTTAATAAATAAATACTGTACAAATAATAAAGCACACACCTCACAGTAAAACTTTCTGATTCAATCAGATTGTATCTTAATGCAATACGTTTTAAACAGCGATATGAAGAAGAAAAAAATAGGACCCAGAGTTTCTTGCTTAATTACTCCTCTTGCCCATTAGCTACATAGCCTAGGAATGATTAGCTATATAGCCTAGGAATGACAAGATATCTACTATGATGAACCGAATGTGATCTGTCCTTTCTTAATATTCCTATTCAGTTTGTATGCTTTTCCAACAAATGTACCAAATATATATTCCTTACCTCGCAAAACTGGTAGTTACACCAGAAAAAAAGGTGCTTTGCACTATGCTGGAAAGGCACATTTTTCTTTGTCAGAATCGACCTCTTCTGTGGCGGAATCCAAACTGATAAGCAAACCACACTAAGAGCTGCCATTACATGGTACAGTAGGATACAAGCTAGCCTTATTAAGTTAGAGAGAGTATTAAGTGAGAGAGTTGCCCATCTTGAAGAGCATCTCCATTTGTCTGTACCTAGATGTGATTGTATTCATTGTTTTACAGTGATGTCAGAGCTCTTAAATTTCAAATGAAAAAAAAATGAAAAATAAACAAATGTCTGTTTGTTACTGACATGAGTCAGCTTGAATGGAGGTTTTGCTCCGGGTCTAGCCAAGATGCCAAAACTTGAATTCTAATGGATTTTCTAGGGGATATCGCATATAAAAGTGCTATACAAAATTGGCGAATTAGTATAAAAGCCATCTTATTTATGTAACCAGGAACCATGTATCATATAAAAGAAAATAGGAGAAAAGAGCCATCCAAAAATGTTACACAAAATTTGAACACTAACTTATATGCCATTTGTTCATTGTGTACTGTACATATATGTATGTGTAACTGTGTGGGCAGGTTCAAGGGGAAAATTTGGGATGGGATGGGGACCCAGTTAAGAAAATGTATAGTATTGTTTGTCATCCCAAGGATTGGATCACCTTACTGCATTGATTACATGGATTGTGTAAAGGGCACACCGTTTTCAATCAATTTGCTCAGTCACAGAAACCGATACAGTTTTAAATATATATTTCCAGTTTGTGTGAAAGGCATATTTTCCTGCTCGCTTATTATCAGTAAAAACTTTTGAAATTTAGTATACACGTACAGTGTAAATTTTATTTTGTACATGGATAATATTCCATTTTAGCCATAATGCCACATGCAGTGGACTAATGGATCTTTGGAAGTAAGGGCAGAAAAGTTGTGTCATGAATGTTTTCACCATTTGAAAGGTTTCAGAGAGATCAGGATGGTATTCAATCTCTTCTTTATGATAATTTTCAGTGACACCCTCATCCACACCTCTCCCAAAAGCCCCCCCCCCCCTTCTCTCATGCCCCAATAGTTTCATTTATGAGTAAATAAATAATGCACACTTATGATGTAACAGGAGTCACTACCTAATTTTCAGTTATTTTAATCCATTGCTTGTACAAACTTTTGTTTCAAGGACATTGAACACAGGTTGGTGGGCCTAAGGAGATTGTTAAGGCGATTTTATTGCCTCCTATGAAAAGAGGAACATCACATTATTCCAGTGATATATGTGGGCTTGCAATTAAGGGTTAACCAATTAAGGGCTAAATTAAGAAATTTTGATGAGTGCAACACTCATCCTTTGCACATATTTCATCCTAGTTTTTATTTTTATTTATATCGTCATAGTTTGCACATATTTAATGAGTCTCTCCAGATTTTTATCAAAACTTCAAATGTGTATATTTTGGAACAAAAAGAGCTTTTTGAAAACATTTCAACAGAGTTTGAATGAGATTGTCACAGCAACAAATGTACTACTGGATATGGGGCAAATAGGCTAGGTGACCCTCGACAGACCTCACTCAACTGTACTTCAATTTCTCTCTTTTAGACCCCGATACATATCTGTTGCTGCTTACCATCCTCCGTCTTTCCGACAATGGCGTGATGACACTGTATATCTAAAGGACCATGGAAGATCATCCCATACTCCTCAGAGAGCCGGTCTTTGAAACGTGGACGAGTCTCAAAGAATTCTTACGATTCTCAAATTCATCTGACTTTGCTGCCCATCTCCTTCAGAGTTACAAGTAAGTATATACAGTTTATTTGTAAAGTTGTTTTAAATGTTTTTTTTTTTAGTCAAGTTCAAGTGTCCCCGGGAATGTTTGCTAATTACACAATGCCCCTATAACCCCTCCTCCCCCCCCCCACCACCACCCCCAGCTCGGCCACACATGCACACTCATTGTCATACTGTAAGCGGATTAATACTGGTAATGAGGTGTAGAAAGGATGTTCAACTTTCAACATTTTCCATTCTGTAAAAGAAAAATTTGGATGGTCTCATACAAAGATTTGTCAGAAAGATGGTCGTTCATTGTGTACACAATTGTTTTTTTTTGCAAATATGCTTATTTTAAGGTATAAACCACATATTTAATATCTGGGGAAATCTTCTTCTTCTCAGTCTCCTTTCTCTACTCACTTGTCATAATTATATATAAACATAGTATATCATATTTACATGCATATTTACATATTCATTTGCATATTTACATGCATATTTACATGATAATAACACCCATACCTTAAATAAATGATTCCTTACCTGACCCACCACCACCTCTTTTACATTACCCAATCCTGGCACTTAATTGTTAATCCTGATCCCTCTTCCTGGGAACCCCCCACAAGCACCTTCAAACAGAATTGTGACACCATGTTCAGCAAGCACACACTACACATTGGGTCTGGAATTCTAAAGAATTGTTCATTGTGGTTTGTGGGATTTCCAATTCACTGTAAAACAGCATTGAAATGATTTAGTGTTCAAATTTGTCATAGCAGTTTTATAGGCCATTTAAAATTTGTCCCATTATATAATATCGTATGATTCCTGTTTACATAGCATGTCACACATCTTTGCACATGTATGTATCCCGATTTGCCCTTTTGGCAAAGCATTTTGCTATGCAACTCTGTATAAGTTGACCCCCAATAGTACAGTATGAATAAGTACAGAAACATAGTATTAAGACCATTGGTTGGCTTCTAAGCAGATTCATTACATGCAGGGCTCAAAATAATTTTTTGGTGACGAGGGCTCTTTTCAGCACAAGCAGATTTTTTACGAGGGCTGTTTTACCGATGACGGGGGCTCTTTTTGGTGTTGCGAGGGCTGTTTTTCCTGTATAAATTGTAGCTACAAAATTGATCCATTTTTACAACATTTTATCAGTAAAATTAATTACTATATAAAGTAGTCCTACCATTGACTAAGACAAAAAACAAAGCTAATAAATTTTCAAGGTGTTTCACCGATACACTCTCTTTATTTCAACACCCAAGTAATAACGTTTGATAGTGGACTCCTTATTCACCACAGGTTTCCCCTTTTTCTGCTTCTCTTTCCCCTTATCTGATCCCCCAGACGCACCCTTGAAGCCAACTTAAAGTTTTCCATTTTGATCACAGGATCGAGGCTCAGTCTAGGTCTAACACAGTGTCTATGTTATGTACTCTAAAATAGCCTACTTTGTATCTTGTTAAGTATATGCCTTTATTTTGTTAATTTCATCCAAATACAGGGATGAGCCTTGGGTAAAAAAAAAAATTACTGAACTTTGTGGGTGATACTATACTAACGCCGAGGGCGTCAGTCAGCACGCAGCGCGACTTAGTTATGGGTGGGGTCCATGGGCCTGCCTTTATTCGAGGTTTAAAGACAACATTTTGGTGCCTAGAATTTTTAATTTATTGAAACACTCAAAGCAAAGTTTCACACTGTGCACACCGAAGCCACATGCCTAGCCTGTCGTTTTCACCCTACTTGATTCTTTCAATCATGGCGACCATAATTAAAAATTTACTGTTCATAAAATGTACACAATGATCAGTTTTAATGTGGAATAATATTCAGCAGCTACAGCACTACACTTCTCCTCAATTGTCCCTACTCTAATGATACTCAAATATTGAAAATCATGGGAAGCTTATGAAAATATCGATGCAATAATGTTCGGAACGTTACGAAAATCCAGAGAAAGATTTGCAGTATAGGCTCCAGTTTGCGTATGCTACAGTGTGTTAGGATAATAGTTATTGTCCGCGGAAAAAGCTCATTCCTTCATATATTACCATGGTAACAATATTACTAACTGCGAAGCAAGATCGCTTGTGTTGCATACATCCTATTGTATTGCCTTGACAAATGGTTTCTCGAACCCGCGCAATATCACATTAATACCCCCTCCCCCTTTGGTTCATAGGCCTAGGCCTATATCTCTTTATCTTGTTAGTCATTTGATCAATTCCCCTATATCGAAACAAGTCTGTTAGCTGTTCATAAATAACCCACACGGCACTATGTCCTACGACGTAAGTCAGCTGCGGTCCCGATTTTCCTATTTAAAAAGTTGTCGGAAATTTCGCGCCATTTTGTAACTGACTGCATGGTCGTTATATTACTACGACGCAAAACTTTTCCCTCCTGCTAGTTAGGTATATAAGGAAAACATCGCAGGAGCTGTCAATATTAGCTCACTCTTTCCACAGTACTGTGATACACAACACCTAGCTGGGAGAAAAAAAATACAAATACACAGGTGTGCCAAAATAATCACGCGACGAACCGATATTTTTTTAGCTAGCTAGGTGGTTGGTTATTGAGTGTGGATTTTCATATTGCGTTGTTGACTAGACTATTAATTCGTGTGTGAGCGAACGTACAAACCATGCTGTTATGTATAACAAAAGGATCGGCAGTCAGGGTTTTTTTTCAGTGATATATTTCACAGTATTGTGTCATCTTCTTAAACGTGCGGCGCCCGTTAACTGAGCAGTACATGTAAGGGAGGGCGATTTTAGCGGTGTTTGCATTTTTTTTCGCCCTCGTGATTTCTTTTCTGGGGCGATTTTTCAACTTCGTAGGGCGAATCGCCCTTCGCCCCCGTGTATTTTGAGCCCTGATTACATGGGTCGTATTTCGAGATACTCCTGGAAGTTGATGATTTACAAGCACTGTAGACTTGAATGAGTTTTCTGACCAGCATGAAGCAACAGTTTAGGAGACTAAAAAACTTTTAAGTTTATTCTAGTTTGTTTCTAGAATGACAGTTCTTGAATTATGGTGACTAGAAGAATCACCAACCTACAGTAGACCTGTGCAAGCAACTAGTGACTAATATTACAAACTGTCATAAAGTTCTGAAATTTCTAAAACAATGCTTCCCTGTTGTTTTGGTCCCGATAGTTAGCCAAGGTAATGATCACACCACCAACCATTGATACAAACGATATAAATCTACAGTATCTAGGGTGAAATGTTTAGGTGCCTTCAAAAGGATAAGATATCTTCTTGCAAGTTTACTGCAAAATGTTGAAACGATGACTTTCCGATGCAAACCTAATTGTCCGTTTTGTTGTGTACTGTTTTGTTGCATTGATGACAAGTGTTCAGATTATCATTTTGCTACAAATTGTTGAAATGATGATTTTCTGGGCAAAATGCGCCATTTTCTTGCAAAATATTGAATCGCTGAAATATAGTGAAAAAGAAGTGATCAATTTATTAGTTTTGCTGCAAATTGTTAAATTTATGACATTTGACATAAATTTAAAAAAAAATCATTGTGCAGCAAACTATTGAATTCCTCACATATTAGATCATAAGGAATTTGTCATGTTATTGCAAATTTGTTATACCATATTAATTAACTGAAACAGTTAATCACTTCTTCGAAAAAGTGCTAGTACTATCTGTACAGAAAAGTATTTGACATTTCGACGACGACGACACCTTGAGGTTTTTCTCATACAGTACTAGGAGAATCATATGCTGGTTCTTCTCTTTGCTATCTTCAACAAGTAACAATTTGATTGACAGTTTGTGTATTGTTAGTACTGTCTATAGGACTCACACTGGAGTTCTTAGCTACACACGATACCATACACCTCTGAAGGGGTGTTTACATGAAACGGCACTAACTCTGCCTGTGGTGCAATCTTGTTACCAAGTAAGTCAGGTGACCTTAAGGTCAAGCACTCACAGGAGGGTCAAAAGGTCAGCCTTTTGGAGGTTACTGGTGTCAAACATTCTCTTTAATAGCAAGGTTTACATTCTTTTCTCCAGTTTGTGAGTAAAGATCTATCGAAATGATGTTTATGAACAGAGACTTGAAACCTTTCCATGACCTCAGACAGTATTCAAAACTGGCCCTGAAGAAGAAATCCAAATACTCCAGGGGTTTTAACATATATATGACTAGGAACCAGAACTGTGTGTGCATCAAGAGCATTTTCACACTTAGGAAGGGCCAGGCAACAGATTAATACAGAGCTGTATGTGTTGTGATCACTTAAACTATTGATCTGGTGGATTATTATCCACCGTTAAAGGGAAAGATGATAATTTTACCTGAAAATATGTATCCTACTACAGTCTACTGCTTAAAGGGAGACACAGAACCAACCTCCATCTTTGGCTTATTTGACAGAGATGTTTGTGAAGAATAGCTGCCAAAAAAATGAGCCTAGAGAGATTTTCACCGCCCGGGCTTGGGAGATATCTTAGTTAACAATGTTTGTGTCTGGGAGCCAGTGGCGGACTGGCCACACGGGCATTTGGGCAATACCCGGTGGGCCGGTTGCCTAGTGGGCTGGGGAGCCTGGGAAAAATTACAGCCCATTTTCACAGTAGTTAATAGAATACAGATGGGCTGTGTAGAAATATATTTTTAACTGTGGGAAGCAGCTCATGAAATCACAATGTTAGTTAACTGTCTGTTAGTTTGTAACAAAAGAACGTGCTATTGGCAACCCGTCCGTGCTAATGGATTTTATTTAGGTTTGTTTCCATTTGTTTTGCATCTAGGCATTCCTTAACTTCAAAAAATCTCAAAACTGGAGGGCGATCACTATGTAAATAACAATCAATGAATAATGGGCCGGTCTAGGTGAAAAATGCCCGGGCCGGTTTTAAGACCCAGTCCGCCCCTGCTGGGAGCTGTCATTTTCGTAAATTATCTCTGATGTCTTTGTGTCATCACTAGGAATGGAAATTTATCTGCCAACTCTCTTCCTCCTTTTCTGTTTAATTACACTTTCAAGTTAAAACTTGTTGAATAGTGTCGACACTGAACCCAATGCGAACTTTTAGGTCATGTGAAGAGAGCTTCGTACAGTTTACAATTCAGTGCGAACGCAAAACCCATTCCCACTGCAGAAAATAAACATTGTTATTGTAAGTTAAGAAAACAAAAAACGAAAAATGAAAGTAAAATGACATTCAAGGATGTATATATTAATAGACACTCAGGTCTTGATTGAGAGTTTTCAGCCTTGTGTGTGAAGGATCATTAAAATCTGAGATATATCTGCTATTAAATGGAACAAGATTGCTCTTTATAGCAGTTTGAGGAAGTTGCTCATGGCAGTTATCTCTCGTATCACATAGACCAATGGCTCGTGTCTCCTGCCTGGGGTGAGGTGGGAAGGGAATGGGGGGTGGGTTGTTTGTGACAGGTCTCTCTATCACTCTGTAAGTTCCCTTTAATTATAGGGGTGGTCAATTATACATACATACGTACACACACCCATATGCGCATACACACATACATACACACACAGACATACATACATTATGTGCTGTAGATATACAATACATAGCTTGACTGGAATAATGTCAATTCAACAAGCGTGTAGAGCTGCATGACATTCACAGTACCTGCCTCTGACAAAGATTATAAGCTGCAATCATAACCTTGGGTCCCTAAAGTTTTCTAAGTTGCTCTTAAAACAAGATTTTGCATTCCGTCACTTTTTCCATAAAATACTCATTTGATTCCGTAATGATTGATGAAAGTACTTAAATATTGTAAAATTACACTTTTAGATTTCACTTAAAATTTTCTCCAAATTGGCCACAGTAATAAGCATGTCATTGACAAATCTGTTTGCTTCTGTTCAATTTGTCATATTTAAACACCTTTTGTTTTATTGTTTGGCATTAAGGGTTTATACACTAAATATTTGCAATAGTTGAACCGTTAACAATTGGATAATTTTGGCAAAAGTACCAACATTGTTACAAAATTTTGGCTTTCAAAGTAAATATTCATCTCTAGTATTCATTCAGATTGGATGCAAGTTTGCTTTTAAGTTTCATAAATACTCTCTTATAAATCGATAACCCATTGATAAAGTAAAGGTTGTAAAATGTCAGCAGAACTTAGAGAAGGATTTTGAACTTGTTTGATAATTTAACAGGAAGTGGGGGGTGTGGGTGGTGTTGTTGGGGGTGGGGATGGTAGCAGGGAAGGGAGCAGTAAACATCCTAATGCATGGTTCCTCTGGGCAAAAACATCAGCATATGTATCTGTGGCATTTTTGAAGTTTACACGGTCTCTATGTTTAAGGTGTAAGGCAGTGGTGTGGGGGGGGGGGGGTTGGACTTGCTTTTAAAAGTCTTCGCCTACATTTGAACATAAGGAAGCAGTTTTCACTTTGGAGATTTAACTGAAATAAAACTGTGATCTCTGCAAATGTGAGATTTAAAGGAGCCTTAAAGGTGGTGTTCTGTATTGACAAAACCTGTATCTCTCTTTCCTACAGTCTAGGTATTGATGATATAGTTGTTTATTTTGGTTCCATTTTTTTTTTTCCTCTCTTTTTTTGGACAACCAAAATTTACTGTTTGGAAACCAAAATGTAAGACCTGGTTGCTGTCAGATGGACACCTGAGTTGTCTTTGATTATTAGTTGTTGTTTTTTTGTTGTTGGCTGTCTGTAAAAGGTTGAACCTGTTTACAAAAGGCTGACTCTTTTTTACAGTGTGTCTCTCAGACCTGACCTTTTGATCTCTCAGCAAGTACTAGGCTGTCTGGATTCTAGAACTGTACAGAACAAGAAACCAAAAATAATTCTTTACACTTAAAAAAAGGATATAGACTTTAGCTGGGTTCACAACACTTCCGAGACCATAGATGTTTTAAAGGTACAAAGGACAAGAAAACCTTGACTCTTTTGTAACCGGTTAAACTGTTCTGTTCAGTCGAAGAGTTCCGCTGTTTCACTATAGCTGCTGTAGTGGTTCTGTTTGGTTGAACTTTACTCGAATGATTAGTTTGTTACTGAGAAGAAACGCTCTTTGTTAGAATCAAAGGTCAAAATTCGTACAGCTTTTTCAGACAGGTTCCAACTGATCACAAAGGTTGCAGACTGTGTATTGTGTGGTAGGCTATAGCATGTATTTGTGGTGTGTATATGGTATATTTGTGGTATACATATATACTACATCCTGTGACCTTTGTCCTTTGGAAAGCCATTCAGATTTAAGTGGTATAATAGTGTTTCTGCTTGACTTGAACGATCACAAAATGATAGATGTAAAGGGGCACACACAACATTGACTAAAACTATAACAAACAGGATCAGACGATACCATAACTACAAGGACTACATGTATGCTAAGACATATATATATATACAGTGTTGTAGCTACGCCGGTCAGCTTGGCCAGCACTATCGTTTGCCGACCGGTACTCAAAGTAAAAAGTTCTATACCGACCGGCACTCGCGCTTCTGATCGACCGGTACAAAATTCAGTTAATAGTGTCACGAAATGACTTTAAAGAAAATCACTATCACTCAAAACTGATTTGATCTT
>KN889733.1:15965-49973 GCA_000934455.1 Apostichopus parvimensis | reverse complement strand
AAATGTGACAGGCTAACAAATTAGAACTTTGGCAGACTAAATTCAAAGATGCTGTCAATAAGGTTATCATCTATTTGAAATTGTAACTTTCCAAGAACTGAATCATAGGAATTCATTCCTGCAGAGACAACAGAGCTACTAACTAGTGGAAACAAAATTGTACTCTTGAGTGATGTTTACTAGCCATAAATTGTTATTTATTTGTTCTATTTGTTCTTTTTGTTCTCTTGTAGGAGGTGATGGACAATTAGACCAACTCTGTCATGAAGCTTTGGAAGCAGTCAACAAAGCCTTCTGATGATCTTAGATGATCAATAAACAGAACATCCATAGCTTTGAAATTGTGCAGGGCAAAATGTTCCTAAGCCGTGAAAATGTGCAGGACACAAAATTCATAGTTTTTAATATGTGCAAGATGATTCACCCTTATGTATCGTATTATAGAGAACTTAATGTAATGATTGCAAAATATTGGAATATAATACTTAAATTAAACACGTGTCAATCTAATAAGATAGAGCACTATAAATGTGAGTTATTATACTGTTTCAAATAAACAATTCCAATTTTCACATTTGCCAGTGACACCCACTTATGTTTCAAGTTCAATTTAACAGAAAGTCCTCATGAGGATGAAGTGGTAAATTTACTTCAGGAGATATATTTCACTTCTAAAAGTTCCAAATCTATCTTGAACCAACATTACTGTAAATAAACCTGATGACTTGTGACTTCACTTGGTTTGCCCCCCTTTTAATCTGGGATTCATTGCAGCTCAGTCTGACCATGCCAGCCTGACTGCACAAAAAAGTTGAAGTTTTTAAAGTCAAGACAAATATTAAAATTATTACACTTTTGTCAACTTTAGTTTTCCATAAGAACTATCATAACTTGATGTTTCTTGAAGCGTCGCCACATAATTAAAACAGTTCCTTACGTTCACAGGGTCTTCTCAACTCCTTTCATTAATTTGACAGCAAACTAATTATTTAGTGTCACAATCTTGGCCATTAGCCTACTGTGTTTGAAAAAGAAAAGAAAAAATAAATAATTTTCATAGCAAACAATTTTCATAGCAAAATTTGCTTCAATGAAAACTTTTTAAGAAAATATAAGTTTTAGTACTTTTAAATGGTTTATCGTATTTATTTATTTCAATTGTAATACAGTACCAGCATTTGGTAAATTGAAAGTCAATGGCAAGTTTAAACAGCAAATAAACATGGCTTCATTAACCTAGTTGTATTTATAACATGACTGCACTCCATAAATCCTAGGTATCTCAAACATTTTCACTCATCAATATCGATTGCGTGTTACAAAAATTGCACCAAAACATCTAAAATTTATTCTTAATAATTATTTCACTTTGTAAAGTAGCATGAACAGAAGAAATTAGGGGAATGAATCAAGCACTTTAAACAAGGAAACAAACAAAAGCAAACATACTTATAAAGAGTCATAGCACATTACTGTATATATAAAAAAAAGCAACAAGCATTGTAAGTATATGATGTTATTTGAAAAAGGCATGAAAATATTCACCAAATATGCAACAGAAATCAAGTATTAAATAGACACAAATGTTTAAGTTCCAAAATTTTACAGCCGACTTTTAACGTAGTTTGACCTCATTGACATCTTACTAATCTATTTGAACATTATTTACAATTAAAAATAAGTTCTGAGACTTATACACTTTGGGAAGATTCTGAGGAACAATCAGTTTCAGTATATCTTGTATTTTTATGTTTTTAATATTAAGGATAAATGGCAAACAGCCTTCCCTTTTTGCTCCCCCCCCCCTTGTTTTGGTCTCTTCTGTCTTTTGATTTGCTAATCTGACAGTTGTTACATTTTATTTAGCCATCAGCAAGAAATTATGAGAGGCCATGACTTTTTGATTCTGTAAAATTTGTTCACAACGTACAACGTAGCACAAAATACTGCCTTTAGGTTTCAACCCCAATGGAAATGTTTCTTGAGTAACTCAAAACTATTGTCCCTGAGATATTAACTAAAGTACTACTAAGGTAGGGTGATGCACTTAATGGTTCTTACAGTAGCTAATTACATCAAATACCATTTTCCTCATATATTGCTCAGATTTATACAATTAATCTACATGATTTTCCTGTCATAGCTGATAACTGACTTGAAGTTTTAGAATTGTCTTTAGTTATGCAAAGTAATAGTAAACATTAATAAAATGAAAGCAATTACTAGCAAGAAAACCAATTGCGTGTTGATTATTCAACCAAACTATTTCACAATAGGCATTGTTTAACAACAATGGGTAACCTTCACGTACATACTTTTTGTATAATAGGTGAGTTGCGCTGTTTCACACGAAGGATCTGAAAAACTTTGTGATGTAAATGTTTGCAAAAATATTGAATTTATATTCAAAATCATGACTACATGATAATAATAATCATTAGAATCTTACTTCATATGTTAATGAATTTAAAGCAGCCTTGTTCTAACTTTATATGTACATTTTTGACAAGGACCACCTTGCTTCTAGCTTATTTAATCCTTATGTCATGGTCTACAGTACTTCCAAATTTAGAATTTTACGGCAAAAGATTAATTTAAAACGCATGGAGCTCGTGTACTCTTGAGTAACATACAAAATGTGCAAAAATGTAGAGGTCTTTGATAAACCAATGTGACAGTAATAAATTGCTTTAAAACTATTGTTACGCTGTCTTGTAACATCTTACCTCTTTAAGAAAAGGGAAAAAAAGGACTGACACATATCTATTCCTAAACGCTCTTAGGTTTTGCAAAATGCCTGCAAATGCACACATCATTGCTAACAGTTTTATTCTATTTTGATCATTCAATCTGTTCTGTGGTGTACTGTTTCTTTTGTAATATCCTATCATGCATTCAGTCGATTGACTTCATCTTTACTGTAAATAATGGTTTTACTCATGTTGTCAACCTCTATGTACTTTCAAGCTGCTCAGACCTAATATTCTTCCCCTTCTACTCCTTTAACATTCAAAAGTGAATGTACAAAACCGAGGGTGGTCTATTTGAATGTCCAATGACAAGCCTTGTAAGATCTACAGAATTTTAAGTTAATTGTGCACCTTTTTGCTTTTTACACAAGTAATAGCAACAATTAGACTTGAAATTTTACCCAATAACAGATCATTCAATGCAAAAACCTCCAAGAATGGGGTTCTATTACAGAATATTAATTAAGGCAAGTATACATTCCATTTTTATCACATTTCACTAAACTATTTACAGGATTTCACAAATTTAGGAACTCGATCATTTCGAATTGAAGTTTTTAATCATTGTAGCAGTGTTGCTTGCACAGTAAATAACTGTAATATATATCAAGGGGGGTCTTGCCGTTTCACTGGTTCTAAATAACAAAGAGATATACTTTACGTAATGTTTCTGTTGACTTCTCTCCATCCATTGAATTCTACACTCAGTATACCTCCCTGTGCAGGTTTGCTACAATATTACCATTTAATATTAATACCTAAAAACTAGTCTTTCAATGATTTCACACCTCATGAGCAGTAACATAAAACCCCAATGCAAAGAGTGGAACAGCCATACCACAGCTTTGAACAGATTGCACCTTATCCACACTAATAGTTTATCAGAGTGTGAATGGATTGTACATGCAAGGAGCTAATTTTTCTTCAATGATGAAGTAGGTGCATTTTGCGGTGTTGAAGGAATCGATATGTGTCTGTGAAGAAAAAGTGAATCAGAAAGTGATCAAACGTCTGAAATCTCCGGCTCCCAACCAATGTTTTGTTGATTCAATAGGTCGTCTAGCATCTTTGAATTCCTCGCTGCTTCGGGCAGCACCTCATATTCATCTTCATCATCTATATCCATCACATTCTCTTGGCTCGATGCCTCAGAAGCACGGTCTACATCTCCGTCACTGAAAACAAACAAACCAATGAACACAATAAATCCACCTGTGGGGAAAATCTGATGCTGTTGCAATGTTGGGACAAGCAATCGTGTTTAATGGCTAGCATTACAAGCCTTGTGAAGTTTCTAGCTAGACCAATGTTTTCTTGAGGAAAAAAAAAATAAGCTATCGAAAGGATTGTTCTGGCCACTAATAACAATAATAATAAAATATTATAATTACAAAACTAGTAACACTTTTCCCGTCAATATCAAGGTTTTCAACACATTCTATAATGATTTTTCTTTTTGTCTTGATTGGTTTTAATAATTGATTGAATTAAAATTGAAGTAAAATTTGAAAAGAAACCTTATGTGTAACTGAACTGTATTAAAACTGAAAATTAAGGATTGGGAGCCAAGGTAAATGGTAAAAGGCTGTGTTGGAAGCAGATAATCAAGAAGAAATTTATTGAAACTATAAGTAGAACATATATACTCACTCTGGCCGGTAAGATGGGTTTTCATATGAAGTTTTGCTGTTATGAAATAATATAACAATGATTAACTTAACAAATGCCTTGTATTTTAGATCACAGTTCTTGCAGTACTAATATAACCACAACTACTGATTTCTTTTTCATACAGAAGAAAATAAGATTACTTACTGCAAATCAGTATTAATTAAATGTGTATTTCAAAACCAATTCTTCATTGACTGTTTTCCATTTGATTTGAATTGAGGCATTTAGTGTACAGTCTGTAGATCATTTTCAATGTTGACATGGGGTAACTTACCTTCAGAGCAATCACTCTACTGATAGAAAATTATTTGTTTGGCTTCGCAACTCTTTCAAAGGTTACAGAAGTTTCAACATTTTGCAGACCAACTTGTTTGCCCAGCCACTTTTTTAAATCATGTTGAGCTATAAACTCATTTGTTACATGTGTGGAGTATCATTGGTATTCCAACAACGCCTTAAATTACATATTAATTATATCATGGCTGTTCAGTTTAACCACAGATCTTTTTGGATGCAGTACATCCATGGCCAAGCAACAAGAGACTGATGCTTAATGCAAAGCTTTCATTCTAACACAAAGCATCATGGGTAAATTCAAATTCTAATATATACCTAACAAAACCTAGAAATCATGATTATTGTCATATCATGGATGTTCAGTTTAACCACATGTTTTTGGATGAAGTACAGCGATGGTCAGGCAACAATAAATCCATGCCTTATAAGAAGTTTTCATTTCTGATACTTAGCCCATAGCGATGTGGATCAATTCAAATTCTATAATATATGACCTAGCTTGCTTACAACACCTAAACATCACAATTATTATTACATCTTGGCTGTACATTTGATGTCATATGTTTGTGTATGAATAGTAGGCTACATCCATGGGCTACACTAAATTATAGTGATGCCTTATAACACTTTCCATTTTGAAATGCAACATAACCTAATGCATAGATTCAAATATGTGGCCCTCCAGTCCAATGACGATGTCCCAGCGGGAATATTATGAACAGTCAAATATAGCATTTGAAATGTAGAAAACCTTCAAATTTTGCAAAGTTCATTAACAAAAGTTTAACTCACCCTTGAGGGAAGACGGGTGGGTCTTCATAGTTTGGATCATCATCGCTACTGAATAAGTTTTAAACGGAATATTAAAAAACAACACTTTAAACACTGCCAGTTTCTACACTCAACCGAATATGTGGATCGACAAGGCAAGACTCTATCATTTACCAATATTGGAGTGGATGTCTGACAATTCATCTTTAAGTCAGTTCTTACAATGTAATTGGCAAAAATCATACACAGAACTATATAAGCTGCTAATAAACATAAGGCTGCAAACCTCCACAAAGTAAGTGTCCAGTATGTAGTAGACCATTACACTTTGTTTGTTTGCAATCTTAGACATCACAAAGCAATGGGTTAACCTTATTAGATTTAGACCTGGAGCTGACAAGGACTTTGCATCTTAAAGGAGCTCTCCAGCAATTTTAAGATATTTTAATGTTGATATCTTGAAAAGCCAGAGAGTACAGGTACAGAAACATTACCAGCACTTGCAAGTTTCCAATTTTGTTGCATCAAAACATACCCGATACTTATAAAACTTCTACCTGAAATACTTTTTAAAATGTAGCCAATAAACAAAGGACACATACCTTTCGTTGGTAAAAGCCGTATCATCTTTCTGTGTCTTATAATCGACGACATTGAGTCCATAAGCAGCAAGTATCTTTGTATTTCTGTCAAACGAAAACAAGACGAGAAACACCAATGAATACCACTCAATTACACCAATCAGTGACTGGAAAATACAAACAGGATCATTATACTTACTCCCAAATCATATAAATCCATTGTTGACATAATTAATTAGCATATAATCTTAAAGAAGTTTCCACGGATTGCAATCAAAGTAAGTATTGGAAATGCTCCATATATAGATAGACAGACAGACAGACAGACAGACAGATAGATAGATAGATTTAGTGGTAAAAATTGCCTTAATGTACTGATCACCAAATTTCCAACAGCTTTCAAATGTGAACCACAACTTACTGATTCTGAAAGAATACAAATGCCATGATGGCTAAGATGAGGATGAAGAGAAATACTCCTGCGAGTATAATTAAAGCCAGCTGGAAGGAGGTCAGAGGAGGCTGAGATATTGAGGCCACGGCCAGCTACGGTGAAATAAATGGTGAGAGAAATGCAGAAACAGAATTAATAGAGAAAATATAGACAAGCATACAGTGGAAGAGTTGTGTATATGAACGGCATAATAACAACAAGGGGTCAAACAGTTTAAAAAATAGCTCATAACGATGATTTAATTAATCATGTCGTTTTCAGTTATCAACTTCCTTGAAGTAAGGGTATTCCTCTATGTATGAGATACAGTATGTGCTCCTTATCTTCAATGAAAGCTATGAATATATCACACAATCATTCATCAGATGCCATATGACTCCATCTTCAGCAAATGCTACCAACTCGTTCATTTATGGAGTGCTCTTTTAATATCTTCAGTAAAATCACCTAATATATTCATTCAAGGGGTGATTGCACTGACCGAGGTGATTTTACATTTACAGAAATTTGAAGTTATTTTAACAAAAAAATTCTTCTGTCGTAACTTGAAAGTGAACTCCAATTTACTGTGATATGCATCTAGTCTGAGAGAGAGTGTGTGCAGAAGTGGGCAACCCTTTCTTAACTTGTATCGTTTAACAACTCAAGGTGCCATCCTACAACAAGACAAGATTATAGAGATAAGAAAGTAAGCTACTGTCAGTAGAAGTTAGTTAAAATGCAAACTTACAAGGATGCTCTCAACATCAAACTCGTCCCTGACATTATCTATATGTTTTGGTGAATGATCCAGGATGCTGGTCAAGTCATAGGAAAGAGAGGAGAGAGAGTTTACTACAGGACCATATTAATTTATAAAAACAGAGGCTGGCAGAGGTAGCCTCTTGTGGGGAACCATACAAGCCCTTCACTTAAATGTCAACTGCAAGAAGCAATGTACTCAGAAGATCATATAGTACTGCACAACTGAGTTGAGTACCAGTACAACTGCACGAGTACCAGTACAACTGCGTGAGTACCAGTACAACTGCGTGAGTACCAGTACAACTGCATGAAAACCAGTACAACTGTTTGAGTACCAGTACAACTGCATGAGTACCAGTACAACTGTTTGAGTACCAGTACAACTGTTTGAGTACCAGTACAACAGCATGAGTACCAGTAAAACTGCATGAGTACCAGCACACCAGCCTGAGTACCAGTAAAACTGCATGAGTTCCAGTACAACAGCATGTGTACCAGTACAACTGCATGAGTACCAGTACAACTGCATGAGTACCATTATAATTGCATGAGAACCAGTACAATCGCATGAGTAAAAGTACAACTGCATGAGTACTAGTACAACTGAATTGAGTACCAGTACAACTGCATGAGTACCAGTACAATCGCATGAGTAAAAGTACAACAGCATGAGTACTAATACAACAGCATGTGTACCAGTACAACAGCATTAGCACCAGTAAAATGACATGAGTACCAGTACAACTGCATGAGTACCAGTAAAATGACATGAGTACCAGTACAACTGCATGTGTACCAGTACAACAGCATGAGTACCATTACAACTGCATGAGAACCAGTACAATCGAATGAGTAAAATTTTACTCATTAAGTACAACTGCATGAGTACCAGTAAAACTGCATGAGTACCAGTAAAACTGCATGAATACCAGTACAACAGCATGAGTACCAGTACAACAGCATGAGTACCAGTACAACTGCATGAATACCATAAATACCGGATATCGAGTGCAACTACAAATGCATATCATTTAGCATACACAGAACTAATACTATTAACTTTAGAAATGTTGACTTAATAAGCTATGCCTACAGCTAACGTTAGTAGCACATCTGACTGGTAACATCCTCATATTGTGTTCTCAATTGTGAACAAGATTTCAGAAGTCTGGTATTAATGGAATTGCTACTACATGTCAAAATAGATAAGGATTGACTCTGCTTACTAAAGTACTTCCTTTGATGGGACTACAACATTAACATCGTCTGTAAGATTCACCACATGAAAAAGAGCTTCAGTTCTGTAAAAGCAAAAAATCAAGAAAGATAGGTATAAAATACCTAAAAGAACAAATGTTTGATAATTAATAAATGTACTGTGATGAATTTTTGTTGAAACATATCTGCTACAATAGTAATAAGAATAATATTTAGGATTTATAAAGCCCAGACATATCAACCGATAACTGTGGTGAAGGCAGATCACAATATTCACTCTTGTTAATGATAACTTGTCAAACATATAGCAGGGATGAGCCTGGGGTAAATAAAAAAAATGACAGAACTTTGCAAAAATTGCGGTATAGGCTCCAGTTTACGTATGCTACGGTGTGTTAGGATAATAGTTTTTGTCCCCCTGCAGGTTGGATATCCATAGGTATTGAAAAACATGCAAACGACGGATCAAATGATACAACGCTGTTGTTAGAAACTCACGGAAATTGAGAGGTGTAAATCTCGGAGGTAGAAAAGAAATCACGGATCTTCCGCAAATCCGCGAAAAAGCTCATGCACATGGCAGCAGCAGCTAGATAGCGCCCAACTGACAATTTATTCCCCCCCCCCCTCCAAAGAAAAAAACCTACTAAGGATTTACTCCCAAACAATGATATATACACACACACAACACTCTGGGGAAGCACCTGACATGTTGGGTGGAATCTTGGATAAAACAAAGAATATTTGAAGGAAGGAGTTGTTGTAGTAACCACCAAGACATCACTAGCTACTTACTCGTTAACGTTGACATCTCCAGTTTCAAAAGTGTACGTCGATATTCTGTCAAAATCAACGCTGTATACCCCTCCCTCGGCCTCCGTAAAGATGTTTTCGAATTCACTGTCGGACAAAACAATTGAGGCGTTCAATATTTATCATCCAACAGGGACAACCAGAATGGCTGATTTCAAACTAAGAGTGAGTACTGGTATCGTGCTAACTTGGTTTCTCAAATACCTTAATTATGAAGTATCTGACCATGATCAGACGAACTTGCCTAGGTTTGAGAGTTCAAGGACATCTAGTGTGTCATACATTCAAATTTTAATGCACTTAAATTGGCAGAAGTTTTCAAATTAAAAGCCTGCTTCTTTTCTTGGAGTTTTTACTTGGAACTCCAATTCTCAAATTGTTTTATAGTAATAACATGCTTTGATGAGAACAATGTCATTTTCAATTGTACTGCTGATTAACGTATGTGTTCAGAAACTTGTTTCAATAAATTTATACAGAAATTATTAACCAATACTGAATGCTGTTAGCATTTTTGCACATTCTATGGGCAAATCACTCCAGCCATATTAATTAAGTAATTAATTAATTAAAATAACTATCATATTAGCGATAAATTGATGAAATCAAAAATTAGTAAAAATGTAAAATAAATTTAATATCACTAACAATACATCACTTTGATGACCATTCATTATTATATCAATACAAGAAATACCAGTAAAACTGCATGAATACCAGTACAACAGCATGAGTACCAGTACAACAGCATGAGTACCAGTACAACAGCATGAGTACCAGTACAACTGCATGAATACCATAAATACCGGATATCGAGTGCAACTACAAATGCATATCATTTAGCATACACAGAACTAATACTATTAACTTTAGAAATGTTGACTTATGCTAGGCCTACAGCTACCGTTAGTATAGCACATGCATCTGGTAACATCCTCATATTGTGTTCTCAAATGTGAACAAGCTTTCAGAAGTCTGCTATTAATGGAATTGCATCTACATGTCAAAATAGAGAAGCAACGACTCTGCTTACTAAAGTACTTCCTTTGATGGGACTACAACATTAACATCGTCTGTAAGATTCACCACATGAAAAAGAGCTTCAGTTCTGTAAAGCAAAAAAATCAAGAAAGATAGGTATAAAATACCTAAAAGAACAAATGTTTGATAATTAATAAATGTACTGTGATGAATTTTTGTTGAAACATCGGCTACAATAGTAATAAGAATAATATTGAGGGTTTATAAAGCCCGGACATATCAACCGATAACTGTGCTGAAGGTACATCACAAAATCACCCTTGTTAATGATAACCTGTCAAACATAGAGCCAATCCCTCTACATGGCAGCAGAAGCTAGACAGTGCCCAACTGACAACCCCCCCCCCCCTCCCACCTCCAGAAAAAAAAACCTACTTACTTCTACACCCAAAAGATGATATATATATACACACGACATTCTTGGGAAGCACCTGACATATTGGGTAAGAATATTTGAAGGAAGGAGTTGTTTTAGTAACCACCGAGACATCACCAGCAACTTACTCGTTAACGTTGACATCTCCAGTTTCAAAAGTGTACGTCGATATTCTGTCAAAATCCACGCTGTATACCCCTCCCTCGGCCTCCGTAAAGATGTTTTCGAATTCACTGTCAGACAAAACAATTGAGATGTTCAATATCTGTATCCAACAGAGACAACCAGAATGGCTGATCTCAAACTAAGAGTGAGTACTGGTATAGTGCATCAGGACATCTAGTGTGTCATACATTCAAATTTTAATCCCCTTAAATTGGCAGAAGTTTCCAAATTAAAAGCCGGCTTTTCTGGGAGATTTTACTTGGAACTCCAATTCTCAAATTGTTTATTATAATAACATGCTTTTGACATTAAAATCAAATGAGAACAATGTCATTTTAATTGTACTGCTGATTACATATGTGTTCAGGAACTTGTTTCAATGAATTTATACAGAAATTATTAACCAATGACTGAATGCTGTTAGCAATTTTTCACATTCTATGGGCAAATCACTCGAGCTATATTTATTAAAGTAATTAGATATTTAAATTAACCATCATATTAGCAATAAATTGATGAAATCAAAAGTTAGTAAAAATGTAAAATAAATTTAATATCACTAACAATACATCACTTCTATGACCATTCATTATTATATCAATACAAGAAATCAAGTTATTGATAATACACAGTACTATATTAATAACCTGATACAAGCATAAAGATTTATAACTTTTACCTTCCTAGCTTTGGAGAATGTTCACGTGTCATTTCTGCATCAACTAGAGTGTGGACATTTAGCTGCTGGTTCTCTGCAATAACATAAATCTGAGAAGGAAATCACAGAAAAGTTTTCACCTTGAGCAAAAGTATTCAAATTCTGCCATTTTAGAGTTGTTTCTCTTCTTATTTTTCTTTTTACAAAGAGAACTTTGTGTTTACAAGTAGTTGGTTGCATTGTTAACCCTTCAATATCAAATAGTGCAGGAAACATAATATTCGACACGTGCAGCTTGTTTATTAAATTTAAAATTGAGAACAACTTTATTGTCTGACTTTATTCTGATGTTCCTAAATATGATTTTGACGACCTAAAATAAAAATGAAACAAACATTGAGTTATCTCGACAGACATCCTTACGTTTACTTCCTATTAATGGTTCAATGTGATACCATTCTATCATATTGTAAGTAGAAATATATAGTAAACAAAATATTCAACTCAATAGTTTCTTTGGGGGATGGGGAGGGGGTGGTGTGGTGGGGTGGGGGGGCTTAATAATTATGTCATTACATATACACTAGTTTACAGATTTCACAGGTATCAGTCTTAATGATAGCATTAACAACAATATAACTTTCTTACTTCCACTAAGCTGTAATTTTGGAAACTGTCTTTCCAGGAAATATATTCCCAAGAAATATTTTCATGTAAATATATTTCGAAGAAATATTTTCTTGGAAAAGCTCTATTTATCCCAAGATACATTTGAATTCCCCTAGAAACATCTTTCTCCAAAACATACATCCTGGCTTAAAAAAAAAAGCTCATTTGTGCCAAAATGTATTCCTGGCAATTTCATGTCAAAATTAATGTTATGCTTGTGGGGAAGAAACAAGTTATAATTTAATCTATTAAGGAAACTGAGAGACAATGACAATGACAATGAGTATAAAAATGAAATGAATTTGAATATATGTTAACGTACCATGAGTTCTGTTTGGTCATTGTACTCAGGGTCATTTGTAGTCGGGTCAGTCACTGAGATGGTCAGATTGAAATAAATACCATTTTCAAGTCCCAGGAATGAGGTATAAGTAAATATTTCACCTGTTTCATTCACTATGCGAAATGCATCAATGTTGGCTACGACTTGTTTGGCTACAAGATTAATGAAAAAGAATTAAAAATCAGTGGTACCTCACAAGTAGGTATTCCTGTGTTCAAAATATGTGGTTTTAAAGTATGCTAAGTCTCTGGAATGTTCTTTTAAGGCTAAATTGGTGATGATGAGCTAAGCTCCTCAGTACAGACCTAATTGGTAATGTTAATCTACTGTTTATAAGTTATAATAACTCATGCGTCCACAACAAGTTCTTATAGCATCATATATAAACAACAGAACACCATTGAAAAAGACATTCAGATATATATAAAATGCAATATGCTATAATGGTTATGTTGAAATAATCATATATAACCTTGCAACATACCCAGGAAACAAAGTTATGAATATTCATATTGGAATCACCCAATCACAAAACATCTTTACCAGTAGGTAGCCATAGTATTATGTTCATGTTTATGCAAGATAGACGCCGCAGAAGAGCATTTGTCTGCCCATGGAAATGCATATTCCTATCTTATATAGGCCTAACATTTAAATTAATTAATTGCCTAACTGTGATTAATGTATGTAAAGATCATAACACTTAAAGTACTTAGTAGATTGAGACGGGTCTGTTTCTCTATTCTGTGCACCCTTGTGAATATTCATGATGGAAGAAGAAAGCTAATTGGTTATTACATAGGTCGAGTTGCTTCTGTTCCTCTATTCTGTGCCTCTTTATAGTGTTGGCTTTATCCTTGTCCTTATCATCTGCAAGAACCTGAGTTACAAAAACTTCAATTCCAGTCGTATAAACCACCGCTACAAACAAACACACAGAATGAGAGAGAGAGAGACAGATTGTTAAATTAAGAGTATCATAATGCTTGGACTCCTACTAGCTCCTAAAGTAGAAATATATCTATGAACATAAATCCTCCTACTCCTCCTCCTCCTCCTCCTCCATGGACTAGTTTAATTCTGTGAGGAGGAAAGTGCAGTGGATTATTAGCTAAAGGAGTTTGGCTTGGTATACCCAGCAGTCAGAGAGGTTTGGATGTTTTACTTACCTTCATTTGATCATACATGTGTAAATTCAATGGATATCATAACAATCAACATGTATGATACAGAGATATATCATGAGAATGAGAATCCTTTTCTTTTTACATTTTCATTTATCAAACACATTGTCTTACACAGTTGGAAGTCTGACCCCTCGAAGAAAGATCAACGATCGTGCATATCACTAATTTTGAATATTCCCGCATTTGTAGGTAAAGTAGGTCTACGATTCACTCACAGAATTTCAGACACTGAAGGTTGACAACTTAATACCAAAACTTCACAGGATGGATTAAATTTAATTCCAATGTATAGTAGCTAGGGCATACAGTATTGCAATAAAAAATCTGCTACTCTAAGAGATAACTTTGTTTATATCAAAATCTGTTTTCATATCCAGACTTCATGATCCAAGTTTTACTATTCTTTCATTTTGCATATTGTGCGTATATTGATGTTACAATTTCTAAATTATCATAGATCCAAAAAGTAACCAAAAGAAATAGCTACTGTATATAGGAGTAGAATACAAAGGATACAAAGGAATACAAAGGATAAACCATTGACCATTCATTCCATTTAGATCAGAAAATTTTTCTTTAGGCCTACCAGCTGTAACATTTTCATACATACTAACCTGCAGTGTATAATTCTTTAGCAAACCTCGGAGGGCTGTCGTTCTTATCCACAATCGTAATAATGACAGCTACAAGAGACGGGTCGGTCTGGGGGTCTAACGTCGCTCTTTTTCTCCTCCCGGCGTAGTCTGCATCCTCTGTCGCTTTGATGATAAGCTCATAAACATTTGTAGCTAAGTCGCTGTCTAATTTTTCTGAAGTGTAAATTTCACCGGTCATTTTGTCAATTTCAAACAGGTCGTCTTCGTTGCCCGCTGAGAACAAAGAATGAAAACAAATATGACCGTTGAGTAAAGAAGGAAGAAAATCGACCAAAGTGAGGTCAAGATTTCTTTGGAGTACAAGTAAGCAAATCAAGCATATCTATGCCTTAAAAGCCTTATATGAGCACTAAAACAAGTCTGCAAGTCTACCTGGTTAATAGATCAGTCTAGAATCATGGCTAAAATATCGCAACAATGTCGAACAACTGCAAACCTCATAAAGGACAAGACGTTTTTGGTTCTTACGATATCTCTACAGAGGTAATATAAATACTTCTGCTTAATTATGGCTAAGTATGGCTAAACATTGAGAAGTTTTATCTCCAGTTCATGCAGGATAATGAATCAATGTTTTGCACGAGATCTCTCTCCGCTTTACCGACCAAATTTCACCATATGATTGGGTAAAAGGTTGGGAAATTACCGAAAAAAAGTTGGAAAATTTGTTGCATTACTCTTGGCCAAGACTGAAGGTATATCATGATATATAACCAATCCTTTAATAAGCCTCATCCAAAACTGTAGTCTTGAGAAAATGTGGGAAATATTACACACACTTACAGATTTTTGTCGACACAATTTAACAATGAACATTCATAATATTTCCTTTCACCCTTGAAAGTCATAACGGAGCTATAATTTCAGTAGATTTCTGTAAATTTCTTCCCGCTACTTGGTACTTGACTTGTCTAACTAGCTGACACGTCAACTCTCATTCCAATGAAAGTAACAAAAGCACGGAAACAAGGTTTCCTACCTGCTCTTACATTTGATTAATACTGCATTTGAAAAGTGTCTGGGTGATGTAATGTCAAGAATTGATAAGACCAATTCATTGAGAAGTTGCCTCTCTTTTTGTGTTTTGTGAACAACTCTGGAAAGGTGTCTTAGTTTGTTCCAGTGCAACCTAATTATCAAGTAAATGCAATCATTGTGTTTGGTCAAAAATTGTCAAATGCAAGAATCTGCCATAAAGCATAAAGCAATGTTTTTAGTAGCTTTGATAATTAAGATGCTTCAATGTGGAATAGCTGAAACTTTCAAATGGTTTGATACTTTCATGAAAACATAGAAATATTTGTCGTTATTTCAAACTCAAGAATGCAAATAACAAGACGACTGTCAAATAGGGGAATTCAATGAATCTGCCTACGTCTCAAGGACAGTCATATTAAACTCACCGACAATATAGTAATAAATGATGTTGCCATCGTCCATATCTGTAGCTGATACAAATCCGATCGATGTGCGGCCCTCAATTTCTTCAATAACTTCCATTTGGATGGGTTCAATAGTAACAGGTTCATCGCTTGACTTCAAGAGAAATATAACTCCGGTCAGTTATTAATGGATTGATAAACTGATGATTCAGTCGTTCTTTCTACAGATATTGACATAAGTTATAACTCTCGAGTTATGCAGGAATAATGAAAGTACTAAATAATGTACATAACTAGACATAAATTATATGAAATAAAGAGAGAGTGTATACTATTGTACCTGTAGACTTTATAGAGAATTATGTCAAAAATCATTTAATTCATCCTAATCCAATTTATTCTTTGTTCTATAAATTGTTGCCTAACACCTGAAGTTTGGGGCAGATCATGTACTCATATGGTAATATGCCTCATGACAACACAGCTGTTATCATCCCTGTGGCAACATCGATTTTATAAGGAGTGTATTATATAACCTCTCAAATACTACATCATGGCTGTAGCCAAGCTGCTTAATAATGACTTTCATGACATCAGTCATATCTTTTATCATCCCTGTGGCAACATTGATTTTATAAGGCATTTATTATATAAAAACCTCTCAAGTACTACATCATAGCTGCAGTCAAGCTGCTTGAATTAATTATTTGTGCTCATAGATGTTATTTATTTGAAAAAACACATTGTGATGATATTTATTTTTATAAAACATTTGGATGTTAAACTCACAGGATCCCAGAAGACAGGGTCATGGTTATCTTGATCAATGACTTTGATAGTAAAATCAACTGTGTCACTGTATTGTACCTCAGAAAGATAGTTATAGGCCTCTAAGTAAAGCTGAGAAATAAAGAAAGGTAACAATTATTGGTATCAACAATAACTATCATCATCACACATATCTGTTATACAGAACTGACATCATCCCAAATAGATGTCATACATACAAAGTGACATCATCCCACATAGATGTCATATGTACATAGCTGACTTTGTCCAAGATAGCTGTCATACGTACATGTAGCTGACATCATCCCACAAAGATACCATGCATACAAAGTGACATCATCCCACATAGATGTCATATGTACATAGCTGAAATTATCCCACAAAGATGTCATACGTTCATAGCTGACATCATTCCACATATCTGTTATACAGAACTGACATCATCCCAAATAGATATCATACATACAAAGTGACACCATCCAACATAGATGTCATACCTACTTAGCTGACATTATCCCACAAAGATGTTATACATACCTAGCTGACATCATTACACATAGCTGTCATATGTACATCAACTGATATCATCCCACATAGATGTCATACGTAAATAGCTGACATCATCCCACAAAGATGTCATACCTACGTATCTGACATTATCCCACAAAGATGTTATACATACAAAAGTGACATCATTCCACATGCAGCTGTCATACGTACAGTACATAGCTGACATCATCCCACATAGATGCCATACATAAGTTGCTGACATCACCCCACAAAGATGTCATACCTACGTATCTGACATTATCCCACAAAGATGTTATACATACCTAGCTGACATCATCTCACATAGCTGCCATATGTACATACACTGATATCATCCCACAATAATAATATAATTGTTATGTATATTGAAACAGGAACTTACATTAAACTCTGGGTATTCAGACCAGTCTGGTGGGTCGAATCTGTAATAGACGTCTCCAGTTTTATTATCAACATGAAATTTGTCCCAGTCTTCACCAATTTCGAGAAATCTATATGCAATTTCTCCATCATCATCTGCATCAGGGTCAAATGCCTCAGCTTTGAAAATCTTCTCAGTTAGGTTATAGAACTGCAATAATTAAGCATACATTTTCACATACAATTATATATAATTATCTGAAAATACACAAGGTATGGTAAGAAGGTAAGGTAGGTAGGTGGGTGGGTTAGTAGATAGGCAGGTGGGTAGGCAGATTGGTGGAAAGGTAGATAGGTAGGTAGATAGATAGGAAGGCAAGCGGGTAGGTAGATTGGTAGAAAGGTAGATAGGTAGGTAGGTGGGTAGATAGGTAGGTGGGTAGATTGGTGGGAAGGTAGATAATTAGGTGGGCTGGGTAGGCAGGTGGGTAGGCAGGTAGATTGGTGGGAAGGTAGATAGGTAGGTGGTTGGGTAGGTAGGTAGATAGGTAGGAAAGGTGGGTGGGTATGTGGGTGGGTATGTGGGTGGGCAAGAACAACACCAGAAGCAAATCTGAAATGTAAAACCTATACATTTGAGTCTCACAAACAGACAATTTGTTCATAAATTATGAACACAATAGTGTTTAAATGGATGCAGAACTTTAGCTAGCTAAAGCTAAATATAACATTTTAAATTAAAACAATAGTTAAGTTTATCGACCCTATTTTAGCTCACTCCTGCATATATTATAATCTAAATTCAGATCTTTTAGTTTCTTAAAATAAATCAAATAGCAAACCATTTACAAAATGTAAGAATAATATAACGACAAACTTTCATAGGAATCAACTTCAAACTTACACTAAATACACTAAACAATTTCATGTAATATGGATACAAGCTTCCCTTTGCAAAATACTTTGCACTCATGTTTGAATATTCAATGAAACGTGTGTGGTCTACGGTTTCATTTTCATACCTTTTTTTTGGATTGGACATTCTCTTTCTTCTTCTTCTTTTTTTTATTTTTATTGGAGTTGATAAATGAAATATTTTGCACACCAAATGTTTGTACTCCATTGTATGAAATGGTTAATTAATAATTCAGCTATACTTATGGTCAGCCATGCCCATAGTTGTAAATTCTAAAGACAAAGATCATCTTTTATAGATTGAGGGATGTCTAATTTTGAGCAAGTATAGCTCAAAGAGTTTTAAAATAATGTTACCAACAAACAAGAGGTACCACCTCACGATTTATAAACACATGAATTTATAGAAACCTTTACCTCTGGTATGCTTATTCTGCTCTTATTTCCACTCTCGGGATACGTAATGCGAGGTCGATCGTTAGCAGCACCATCGACGTAAATGGTCATGTTTTCAATGGTGTAACCAAGTGGAGGTGGTACATCCCCACCATCTCTTGCTTCAATCCCTAAAAAGTAGGAACTGGTTTGATTCTTGAGTGACATCGTTGTATAGACTTCTCCCGAAGTGGCATTCAGACCAAAAAGTTCTGTCAACAAAATATTTTCACCAAAGAAAGAAGTAAAAAACTTCATATACAAAGAATTCTGTTTCAATGAGTTGAGTATATATCTATAAAGGCTGATCCTTTCTTGCTGTTATTCCACATACTCAAATACACATCACTTAATAGTTTCCCTGACACAAACTACTCATTTCAAATTATTTACAATCCTGGAGAATCTCAATACTATTCTATGCAACATTACTTTTATTTAGTTATTATTTTGCGCATTTGAAACAAAGATTTGATCTGGCCATTACTGGGCTGCTGCTCTTTATTAAATAAATTGTGTTATTTTAGTAAACATGAATCTCTTTTATTGATGGGTTATAACCTACTGGAGGTCATAATTTTTCTTTATGATTTAAGCCAATTTAAACTGATTTTGATAGTTTGAATAAATATTTTGGAGCACACCATATTGAGATATCTTGTCATATATTCTGAATGCCACTACACACAGCAAGTGCACATCGGTTTTTCTTCCCCACACTTTCTCAGTTCCATTATGAGACATTTTGTTATAATGTAAACGGGGGTATAATACTTAGAAAGTTTAAGGAGTATGATGTAAATAATGGTAAACAACTAATGCACCAACATCCTCCATAACTGTAGGATTCTTGTTTTATTGATGAAGGAGAAATCTATTGAATCTCAAACATAACAAATCAAAAAAATGAAAAGAAACAAAGAAGAAGAAGATCTATATATGAAGAATTGCTTTATCTTGTTACTTAAAGGTCTGCTGTATAGACCCCAACTATAGCACACTATCATGGAAAAGTTTCTTGAGATTATGTAATACACCTGCCTTGGTCGTAAAATGACCTCTTTTTACCAATTAGTCTGCAAGGCCTGCCACATATTTTTCTTGTATGAGGGTCTTTGTGTGAACGCTGTATGATTAACTACAATGTAGACATGAACATATTTCCACAGAGTGTTTACACAAAGAGCCGAATGGTGTTAAGAAGCTATGCAGGCTAATTGTAAAACCTGAGGTCGATTTACGACCGTGGCAGGTCCATTACGTAATCACAAGACTTTCCAAGCTATAGCTTGATATAATTGGAGCTAATAAAGTAGGTCTTTAATGTAAAAGAACTTGATGCAAGAACATGCAGATATGTAATAATAACAATAACAATATATATATTTATATAGAGCTTTACATAAAAGAGTATCTCAAAGCACTTGACATGGGACAATAGTAAAATCTAAAAGGATAAACAAAAGATACATGTTTTACAGAGTAACAAAAAGAATAAAGTAATCCAAAGCAAAATCAGAAAATAAGCAGTAAAAATTACCAGATTGACTGTACGAGAGTAGGTGGTACGTGACTTGCCCTGCTTCTCCTTGGTCAGGGTCTGTGGCTACCACCGTAACTATGGTTATGTCAGCCTCCGTACTTTCGGAAACCGTCACGTCATTACGAAATGAAGTGAATTCTGGGCTGTTGTCATTCTGATCGAGTATTGTAATGTTAACCTGCCATGTTGATTGAGTTGAGAGAAAAATATGGTTACAGCATCACACAATTGTGTGGTGCTGTAACTATATCTGTCAACTGTTAACAGTTGATAGACACTGGATCAACTACCACCCCCAAAAAAATATTAAATTACAACATATCTGTACAAAATAATCACTTAGAAACAAAAAATATTTACAAATACATAACTCATATTTTAACAAAATACAGTTAAACTGGGATTCAGCGAGACCTCTAAAACATTCATGTGTACTCTCGAATACGCAAGTCGTGTTCCATTTTACATGTTTCCTTTGCATATGTACCACCTTCATATTTTTTATTTTTTTGTCCCCTAATTAAATGAGGATTTTAGCATTATCAGACATCTCATGCATTTAGAGACGGTACATGCAATGCCCCAATGATACTGAATAAGTCACTGTCTAGGATGCTGAGGAGGCTGCAGCTTTCTGCAGCCAGACTGCGTACGTAGGATATGCTCTCTTGTGCTGTACAGTTCCATACAGCAGGCATTCCTGCATGGTCAGTCAAGATGATCACTTTGGTTCAACCTTGCCTTACGGCATTTTCCTGCTGTGTGCTCAAACTTTTCTATAAAACTCATCATACGCTCTCGAGTCCAGTTAACCAACTAGCTTGCAGTGGACAAACGGCTTGGATGCAATATTCCTTAAAGCTGTTTGTCACACACTCATTAAAAAGCAAACATGTGTATCAGGTCTACACTGAAGGATGTCAGAGATGGTGAATATTAATTGAATCAACATTTTCCATTCTTATAAGATGCTTCATTGCTTTCCCTATTTGAAACATACCAATGTATCTCCATGACGATCTCCTGTGTCTTGAGCAACCACAGTCAGAACCACCAGAGCATATGTTTCTCTGTCCGGTTGATTTGCAACAGTGATAACACCCTGAACAAAATATGGGTAACATGATATATAAACATTAAAATATGGGTAACATGATATATAAACATTAAAATATGGGTAACATGATATATAAACATTAAAATATGGGTAACATGATACATAAACATTAAAATATGGGTAACATGATATTTAAGCATTAAAATATGGGTAACATGATATATTAACATTAAAATATGGGTAACATGATATATAAACATTAGTTATCAATCTTAAATGACTGTCTGGTTGATTTAAAACAGTGATAACACCCTGAACAAAATACGGGTAACATGATATATAAACATTAATTATAAAACTTAAATGAAGTCGTAAAAATATAATAAAAAAGTATATATAATGTTATTTCAGATGATTATGATACTTTATAAGATCAACTATTGGGTTACCAAACGGACCATCAAGGTAAAACGTTTTCTTACAGACCAATTGTTACCATGCCATCAGTTAACTCCTACTACTTTGTAACAACTGAGGAAGAGTATGGACATATCCTTTAACTTTGACTCAGAGGAAATGAAATGAAAAGGAAACCCAGGTTGGGAGAAAAACTGAACTATTTTAACATGTATAAAAGGTAAGATGGTTTGTGCCATAAACCTTACTTATAATATTCACCTTAAAACTATATCTCAATTTTGTTACAAGACTTGAAATCATTTAACGACATATACCACAACTGTGCATGCATCACAAATATCGCAATAACGTCCAATTTTACTTTAATCAAATTATTTTTATGTCTGTATCTCATCCGTAGAGTTTTGTTCTCAAACAAATAGTGTGATAAGCACAAAATGAAATTCACACCAAGTTTGAATAATCCTTCTTCAATAGGCAATGGCATACATTAAGCCACTTACATATAAATTGCTTCAGGTCAAAAACATCTCCCTAAAAAAGTAAATGGAATTCTCACCACAGTACAGTACATAATATGAAATTACTAATAGTGCTTTGTGGGTAATCAGGATTGATGGGGAAAGAGGGTCAGTGGGAAACACATCCTTGCCCCCCCGCCCCTCCCCGGGGGTCAAATTGATGGCTGGGGAAATACGAGATGAACAATTATGCATTATGCTCATTTAATAATACAGAGCATAAATTATCCGATATCGCATAATTTATCCGGTATCACGAAGTGCTATGCAAAGTGGGGTAGATTGCTACACAATTGCAAAAGATGTATCGCAGTTTTGTACCAAGTAAACGGACAGATAGTATAGCAGATTACAAGAGGCCAAATTCAGAGCCCTCAATCCTGCTGCATAAAAGTTGAACACGAAATGACTCCCCGTAATATTTACTTTGGAGAAAAAATGTGAAGACTTCAACAACTTGATACCAGGCTTGATACATAATACCTTGATAACTTGATACCCGGGGATCAGACCTGCTGCTCCATGTCCCTGTGCATGACTTAGTTTCATAATAATATTAACCATATATATTATTTGAGATTGATACACTTACCGAATCGTTGATCTTAAACCAATCTTCGGTGTCTCCTTGTAGCGTGTATACAATTTGCCCATGGTCCACATCCCTGTCTGTGGCATTGACTACTATAACCACGGTATCAACATCAGCATTCTCCTCTAGCTCCACATAATATACCTGTTTTTCAAATTTCGGTGGATTGTCGTTAACGTCCCTGACCAGAATCCAAAAATCTGCAGTGGAACTTAGAGGATTTGATCCTTGATCACTCGCTCGCACGATGACTTTTAGAGTAGCGTTTGTCTCTCGGTCGATATTTCCTGACACGATTAATGTTCCTAGGCAAAAGAAGAAAGGTTCATAAATTTCAGACAAGTTTCTATAATCGTGGTGATTCTGTGGTATTATTAATAAAAAAGCTACTTTTTGATGACAATCCCTAAAAGGCTGTTAACACATTATGTGACATTATGTGTCACATGTGACATAATGTGTCACAAATGGCAATCCGCTCCATGCACACACATGCAGGTCTTCAGATGCTAAGAGCCATTTCACACATCTATCACACATGCACACTGCACTGGCCATACATGTTTCCGTGGAGATTGATTATTCTTTGAAATCATCGATTATTTTGTACGGGGGACCAAAGGATTTGAATCGACACTCCCACTATTTTACACATAAAATAGTTGCAATAAATCTTGTACGTTTACAGTGAAGTAACTGTCACTCATCACTCCCATGTATTGCCAATTTGCTAAACTCCACTTGCTAGCCGGCAGACTTTTTACATAAACTGCCGACAATATCATGATCCAAATGTGAACTTCATGGAGAGCCATTATAACAGATTTCGGTGATGTTGTATAAATTATATATATTTATATATGTCAGATACGATAAAGTTTCATAAAGCTACTTTCGAAAAAATGTGAAAAACATTGTTTGTAATTTGTTTCTGATTTTGACTCGAATCTCTCGGCTGGTAGACTTAAAGATTGTACCTGCAACAGATGTGGTCCTTTGTTCTGATCTGATCTGATCTGATCTGATGATATATACATAGAATATTTTGTTTTTAACGTTTAACGTACCATCTTTATCGTCTATGCTGAACAAACCGCCAGCGTCATCGTCCAACGAATACCGTACCGAACCATTCGGTCCTTCATCTTTATCCTCTGCCGTTATACCTGTGGTCACTACCGTCCCAACAAAACTGTTCTCAGCAACTGTCGCATTGTCTGGTAAAGTAATTACCGGTGACTCATCATTAACGTCAAGTACTTTGATGACGACCTCCACTGAAAAATTGCAGAAAAAAGATGACAAGAATGTAACACATAGCAATGTTTACCATAAAAAAATATATATATATGTTTAGCCAAAAAACATATATTTTCAATAGCCTGTTGAATGTCAAAGCAATATACCTGAGTATTTTGATGTACAACTCGACAGAACCCAAGAAGGTTTGTGCACGTGAGAATTTGACGATCTGCGACACACTTTCCAAATAGAAGAGGATCAATGATCTGTATTATTGTACTGCTAAATTCATATATTAAAGCACGGCCATGCGTAACAGTCGATCACATTCTCTATGTTACAAGCTGCAGGGTTGTTTATATGAACAGCAATTTAACTTTCATTTGAGATATCAAGACAGGACCTTACAGTCAGGAATATCCCTACAACACCATATGATCAGTGGCTCTATATCATCTACAATGTCCATCATGTACACTTTTGTTTCACTATTGCTGGAACTATATGTATGGACTACACTAGAATGCATCTAGGGTGCATATTTATGACACAAATAACATGCTTTTTATACCTAAGTCTATTGCTTCTGCGAGGCCTAGCTTATAAAGCAATACTATTTTTCTGCCATTTTATGCTTCCATAGTGGTTGTTTCAATGTCACCTGACATGCATGTTGTTGAAGACAAGGAAGTTTCAATATTTGAACTGTGCTAGCTGAAGAATGGTCTATTACTTGCAACATGTGAAGTACATCATGTGAAGTACATCATGTGAAGTACATCATGTGAAGTACATCATGTGAAGTACATCATGTGAAGTACATCATGTGAAGTACATCATGTGAAGTACATCATGTGAAGTTCATCATGTGCATCATGTGAAGTACATCATGTGAAGTACATCATGTGAAGTACATGTAAATTAAGTACATGTGAAGTACTTGTGAAGTACATGTGAAGTACATGTGAAGTACATGTGAAGTACATGAAAGTACATGTGAAGTACATGTGAAGTACATGTGAGTAAATGTGCAGTACATGTGAAGTACATGTACATGTGATGTCAAATGTCTAAATTTGTACTCAATTGATGAATACAAACACATTTTTTTCTTGGTCATAAAATATCCTCATCAGTATAATTGTTCCCGTATATTATCGTTCTAGAAATTGCTTAAAGTTGTTTTCAAATGGTTCTCTCCCAGATGGCTCTGATCCTCAAAAGTTATTCCCGGCTATAGAAGATTATCTAGAATAGACAATTAATTAATTTATTAATTAATTAAGTGCCAGTCTCAGTGCACATAATATAGCCGTGAGCGAGACAGTAAAATGCTGGTTGAAAAATTTCAAGCATTTGTGACCATTATCTGACTATCGCTGAAACCTATATTTTGTGGCAAATAACGATGGCCTGCAAGTTTACCTTCAACTATCTGGGTATCAGTAGCATTGGTATCAGTGACACTCACTGTCAACCGAAAGGTCTCGACTACTTCCCGGTCCAACAGTTCATTCACAGTTATCACACCGTCATCTTCATTAAGGTTGAACTGACTGGTAAAGCCTCCTGTTACTGTCTCACCATTCTCGTCTCTAGCTTCAATTGTACTAATTGAATACTTCAGGATACTATACTCATCTTCATCTGATGCTGTTACCTCTCCAACATAACCTGTTTTGTCTGAAAATAGAAAATGAAACAGCTGACTCATATTATTTCATTTAGTCCATCCGTCCAAGCAAGCATGAGCTCCCTGGCTTGTTTGTTCATTTCAGTCATTCAAATCAATTGTTCAACATAATTGTTTTGAGTCAACATAATTGTTTTGAGTCTTCTTGATTTGTAGGTTAAAACTACACCACCCTAATAGCAATTTGTATCGCAGAGTTATGATTGTTTAAACTTTGCATGGTGACATTATGTGAATACATCATGTAACAGCCGACTTGGTGATGTTTACCTCAGTTGAGCAGAAAATACCTTTGTCTTTCTTCATTGTTAGTGTGCAAATTCCTTTATCAACTGTGGGACATTAAGTTCTTTTCGGCAAGTTTCATCATTGATGAAGTTCAAGATACAGAGAACATTGAAAACTGAACAAACATTCAAATGTATCAAATCAAGCAAATAATTACAGAAGGAAGAAAGCTTTCTACAGAACATATCAACCCTGTTGATATCACAGACCATCTAAAGAATTACAAATCTACCCTGATGATATCACAGACCATCTAAGAGTTAACCTCTTACAGATCATGAACATAAACAGTCAGCTATAAAGTCATATACTCACTTTCGGATACTTCAAACTCATACGACCCTTCCTCGAATGTGGGAAGCTCATCATTAACATCTGCTATGGTGATGTTCACTGTGCAGTCACCCTGATTCAAGCCGTCCGAGGCAACAATGGTAAGGCTGTACGATGCTTCCTTTTCTCTGTCCAGCTTACTGTTGACCAGAATTGAGCCCGTTGGGGTAATTTGGAACGACCCAATTCCTCCAGAGACGATAACGTAGGACACATCTCCTCCTCGTTCGGTATCTAAGTCGGTCGCATAAACAGTGCCGACTAGAACTGAATCCACAAACAAAGCAAAAGAAAGTAGTATAATAGACAAATATAAATCAAAAAGTAAATAAATGAAAACTGACCACAATGCAATGTTTGTCAGGAGTTCTGATGCAATGGAAAGATCTTGACAGGATGAAAGATGTAGTAATTCTGCATTTAATAGGGTCTTGTATTGTAAATGATTTAATAACGAATTTATAATGCCAGTTTATTTATTGCACCCAGCAAGCAATGGTGAAATCCATAAAAACCTGATTGTGGTTCACAACTCTGCATGAGATTCACAAGCATTACTTGAGGTGAGGAATGATCTCTAATAGGTCCAAATATACACAATTAGTCTGTCGTTAGCAAGACTCCACTGTCAGGATTAAGCAATGTCAGCTTTGGGGACATGACTCTAATCGGTGACATAATCAGATCCCTAACCAAACTGTGCATTTGACCAAAGCTGATTAATTCTAAGTTACAGACAACATTACTGGCAGATCACATCTGCAGTAGTGTTATACCTACAGTATGCTGATCCATACTTACAACATTACTGACATTATCTCCACACTGACCTTAGAATCACCCAATACAAGAGTGAACTGTTTCACAGTTGTATTGGTTATTCTTTTTGTTTTTACATGATAGAGATGACTTTAAGACTGTTTACCAGTGAATTAACTCACCTCCTTCAATAGCATCTTCCTGTACGGTGAAACTGTAGTTGTTTGATTCAAATACTGGAGAGTTGTCGTTTACATCCTGGCAAGCAAAGATTGAATGAACACGATTGTGATAATGGAAAAATAATCAAGTTTGTACAGCAATGAAAAAACAACGTTTGCTACTAAAGAAAACCAGCATTATATATTTTGATATAAAAACTTAACCTTCATTCATCTAACTTCAATGATCATCATCTCAAAATAGTATATAGTGCCATAATCCGAGCTACTCCTACGTTAATGTTAGTAACAATGTATAAAGCTATGCAAAAATTTGACTAGTAATTACTACCATATTTAAAACTTTGTAATAAAAATATACACAGCATATTTAACAACTTATCAATAATAGCGAGTTTTTTTAACTTCTACCATCAAATTTAGGTTTGTATAACTTTTCAATCTTGAACTTACCTCACCTCATCACAATGCAGGTTTCTAATAATTGTCAATAGGACTATACTTACCATAACATCAATGAGGTTTATAATAGCTATCAGCTGTGCATCACAACATTGAGGTTTGTCGTACCTATACTTGCCATAACATCAATGAGGTTTATAATAGCTATCAGCTGTGCACTTACCTCAATCACAACATTGAGGTTTGTAGTACCTATACCTACCTTAACATCAATGAGGTTTATAATATATAGCTATCCACTGTGCACTTACCTCAATCACAACACTGAGGTTTGTCGTACCTATACCTATACCTTAACATCAATGAGGTTTATAATAGCTATCCACTGTGCACTTACCTCAATCACAACATTGTGGTCTGTCGTACCTATACCTATACCTTAACATCAATGAGGTTTATAATAGCTATCCACTGTGCACTTACCTCAATCACAACATTGAGGTTTGTAGTACCTCTCATCGATGGGTTTCCTCCATCTTCAGCAGCAATCGTGAGGTTGAATGACTTATATCCATCTGGGCCATCATAGTCAACTGCTGCAATGAAGTTGAGTGTTCCATTCTCGGAGTTCATCTCAAATTTGTTATCATCGTCCCCACTGAGGATGCGGTATTTAACCACATTATTAGGTTCGGTAATGTCCACATCATATGCCTGAAAATAAGAAATAGAACTCTCCAACATCAGGCGGTGTAAAGTGCTACTAATCGGCTTTGTATCTAACTGTAGCTACAATGATATCAAATAACGATCCTCATTGCTACAAGAAACATATGACTATAGGGTACCAGACTTCCACATGCTCTTCTCGTGAAACATTACAGCTTTAAGATAGCTTGAAAACTTATCAGGCCTGCAGGTAAGCAAAGAAAATCTTCGGTTTACTTATCTGGCATATTGCAAAGGTGTGGTCTTCTCTAATTGATGATATCTGTCAGTTTCAGGGTGTTTTCTGAAGCCTTAAACTGTAACATTTGTGCTAAAACGACCAAACCAATCCTCGTAAGATGACCATTGACGTGAGTACATAGCACATGCATGCAAATTACCCGAAATGTGATGATGGGATCAGCTGGCATGTCATCTAATGTAAACTCCTGTATAGATAATTCAGCTAAGTGCCTCAGGAAGAATGGAACATTGTCATTAACATCTTCACAATTCAATGTGACCTGTGTCAGATTGATTGCACCGGAGTCGTCGGACGCTTCTACAGTGAAGATGTAACTTTCCGTTATCTCTGCATCCAGAACTGCGTTCTCCGATACGCTGATCATCCCGGACGATGGGTCTATGTTAATACTGTGTACAAGATAATGCAAAGAAACAGATGTATATCATTACCATATTGGTCTTAACATTGAGTTTGGCCTGCAGGTGGTATACACAGCTAGTTGGGACAGTTTCAAGTGGTTAAGGCAGTGGACTTGTGATCTAAGGATTGCAGGTTCGAGTCCTGGCCAGATCATTGCGTTGTGTCCTTGGGCAAGGCACTTTATCTCCATTGCCTCTCTTCACCCAGGTGTATGAATGGGGACTTGTGAGATAACTTGTAAATATAGTTGTGTGCGCCGGCTTGTGGCTGCACCCTATGGGAAGTCCCCCAGGGGACACGTGGATGTGGTGCACTGTGGTGTCCCAGGAGAGACTGATTGAATTGTGCACACTTTGGTGTGTGGGTGTGACAAGTTACCAATGACCAAGGGTTAAGTTGTAAAGTCATGTGAGGAGGCATTAGCCTCATACAAGACTGTAAACCTTCAACTTTAACCGAATGCTCATATCAATCTATACTGTACTCCAATATCATGCTTCAATGCCCTCGTACTGACAGTATGAACAGTTCCTAACCTTTATCTGATTCTTTGGCTAATACCACTCTAGACTGTACTCCAATATCATGCTTCAATGCACTCGTTCTGACAGTATGAACAGTTCCTGACATTTATCTGATTCTCCAGCTTATACACTCTATACTGTACTTCCCCTGATGTCATGCTTCCAAGCACTCGTACTGACAGTATGAACAGTTCTTGACGTTTATCTGATTCTAATGCTAATACCACTCTATACTGTCCCCTGATGTCATGCTTCCAAGCACTCATACTGACAGTATGAACAGTTCCTAACCTTTATCTGATCCTTTGTTACATAATAATGTCTACTTCTTGCTTTTCCAAAAATGAGATATATGTAAGATAGCCACTTCACTGCATTTTATTTCATTATATATTATATTACATGAACTTTGTTTAAATCCTGCAGGTCACTTTCTTCGTTGACAAAGGTAAAATGCAAAACTTATAAATGTCAATGTAAGGCAATAGGTACATACTCGTTAAGTTTAGGAGCCATCTTGTAGGTGATGTTATCTCTAACATCATCATCTGTTGCCTGTGTTGAGACATCAAAGAAACACATGATCAAAGTCTTCCTGAGATTCAACTTTCATAAACATTCTCAACTTGGGCAATGTTTAAGTGGGGAAGAGCATAACATCACATATTCACAGCAAATTTTTACTGGTCGTCCGGTCGACCGATATGAACTAATTTCTGTGCAGACAACCAAATAATCAGCTGTAGTGGTTTGTCTAGCAGACGACCAGTTGCTTACATCTAACTCACATCGCATTGTAACTCAAACAGGTGGAATGATAAATCAGTACAACCCTTCAGTTTCTGTGGCACTATTTATCACTACACTTCCATACTACAGGGTACATATTTGTTATATTGTTAATACTTCGGATGACCAAATTTGCTGTTCAAACAAGCAATTGTAAGGCATGTTTGTCCATGGGACAACCATTCAGAAAAAATCCTTAACAATTGGCCCTGTATATTGAAAGCCTGACATCTATGAGGCAAGAGTAACTAATTGCCACTCGACACAATTTGCCCCTAGCAACGTACCACTGTGATTTGGAATTATCCTTAGCAACCACTTGTTTTGCAGTCTAATAATATGATATGCACCAGATGTTTAAAGGGACTTTAATGCGTGACTACTACTGAATGATGAAGCATCCCATATAATACAACTTTATAAAGCATTAAGGAAAATAGCATTATATATTAAAAACTTCTGTTAGTAGAGACCAATATATATGTGTGTCAAAATGTTTCTCTGAGGAAGTCAAAGGACTGTGCCAAATACTAAAAGAGGCCACCCTGATAAGGTCCTTTTTAGAAGCCGAGATGGACATAGCAGGGTTTCAGTGTCAGGTCATGTTCAGTGGGGGCAGTGTGAGCTAGGTTATGTTCCAGTCAAACCTGATTTTTTTTTTATAACTTCAGCTTTGCTTCTACAAACTTTCAGGTCACTTAAATTTCCATCTTCCTATTGTCAGACTCACAAGACACCATTTGTTTACTGCATTAAATTAAACCTAGATTCAACTCACACTAATCGAGAGGATGGAGTAACCAGATGTAGCATTTTCCAGGAAAGATCCTTCGTAACTGTCTTGCAGGAACTGTGGAGTGTTATCGTTTTCGTTGACGAGATCAACAACAACCTCTAGTTTACTTTCAGGGTTTGATTTGACAACCACCTGAAATAGAAGCATTAGAAAACATGTCATGAAACACTCCGTGGCGGGGTACAGGTCCCAGCTGTCTAGACCCGGCAAGGAATAGGTTGTCAGCCACTTGAAGACCGGAGGTATTGCGGTCACATTAGTAAACTCAGTCTGTTACATAACTGATCAGTCAAGTGTGTCAGTAGCTCCTTGGTTAGGTGCTGAATCTATAGAATTTATATTTAAATATATTCAAGAACATATATTTCCATGATTCTTTACAAAATATAAGTTTATTGTATATTGCTAAGCCACTGAGATTGACAAATCCTAAAAAGTGTAAAATCAAGAAAGATGAAGGCATATACAATCATGGCTAGGTAACATTTTTATCAATTTCCACAAGGCATTTTCTGGAGATAATCCTGTTTGAAGCAGCTGATACAATCTTTAAGAAGATGCTGATCGATTGACTGCATTTCTCTACTTTTCTTCACTTAAGCATAAATTAACCTGGGCTGGAGTACCTGTCTTCCAACAACGATTAGATCAGCATGATAGTTTACATTGTACTTACTGTAAAGTTAAGCTGTTGACGTGTCTCATAGTCTAAGTATACACTGTCTTTCACTCTAACATCGACAGGAAGAGAACCAGCAACAGATGTTGTCTCTTTGAGTTTAAAAGCATCAAGATCTTGGACGAGTTCCAATTCAAAATCATTATTTGTGACCTGAAAAGAGACAGACAAAACTTGTAAGATAGATAAAAAATGTTTCACAGGCCTGTATGAAGAAGTAACAAAACAAGAACCCAGCAGAAAAATATAAATTAATAATAAATTAATAATAAAGACATACAAAGGTGAGGAATATCAACAATAAAGGATAATAGCTTAGTGTGCAGTAAAATAACGGTAACTGTGAATGGTAACTGTTAACAGTCAAACATTAACAGTAACGCTGACATAACACATTTATAGAGCACTAAATTAAGCTTCAGTAGGAGCAATGATCTACATTGATTTACAATGACTACCCATTTACTACTGAAAACTAATAAAGAGAGCCTGCATAAAGAAGCAATTTCCTCTATGTGAATTTTAACCGAGGGAGTGACTTCCAATGAATCCGGCCAAATTTACAGAGGGAATGGCCAACGACGTATGATTTCAGCAAGTAGTAGAAATGACAACTTGGAGATATATATGTATATTACAACTATACCTGCAGGACTACTGGGGGGGGGGGGGGGGGGGGGTTGGTTGTGGGGCATGCAGGAGAGCATTGATATAAGGAGGACAGCCTGTGCATGTGTGCAGTATCTTGCTACATGTAGCTAAATTCCAGTCATTCCAACAACTGGGCAACTAACCAGTTTAAATATCACTTGATGATCATTGATAGCTAGCTAGCACACACAGCTGGTCCAAACCTTGATGATTGATAGCTAGCTAGCACGTACACACAGCTGGTCCAAACCTGACTAATATTAGCCTTCTTTCTAATGGATAAGTATCAAACTATATATGAGCTGGAAGTCTCAATGCCCAGTAGGAAAAAAGTAACAACCATAGAGGGTCATGTGACATGCTTCCAGGGGCCACAAACATATTATTTGACCCTTAAACAATTCCTAGCGATGTATCAGTTCATAGGCAACAGAACACCTTGCTAACGGGCATTTACGGTGATTAATTAGTGATTAATTGTCTCTGTTTGGAGGATAATGATGTTGTGATTTACTTTCTCTGTCTCATAGAAAAACTTGATCTGCACATGGACCGTGGCTACTATTCGAAAATCTACTGCCAGAGTCTTATATATTGCACATGGCAGTCACAGTCCAAATTTGTTACACGCTTGTTTACATGCAAAAATGGCAAGGACACCTGCGTTGCTAAGGAACAAAGAAGTTCTGTCGTCTGCCTCTCGTGCCTATGCACATTTATATCCTTGGATGCGTTCCAGCTGCAATTTGATTATTTGCAAGAAAATACTCAAAACGGCCATTTTGGAATTGAAAAATGCTATACGCAGTTGGCAAAATGTACCACTTAGCTAAATTCTGTTATACACACAGCTTCACGAGGAAAGTGGTAGCTATGAGATCATGATTGTGTTTATGGAATACACATTCAAGGAGTACTATAAGAGTTGAGTGCTACAAGGGAGCACATCACATGACCCTCCATAGGTGGTACTTTTTTTGGGGGGGTCTCCTAATTGACATATTCAGTAAAGATTTAAATATACTCCGGTGGGGATAAATTCCTTGGATACCAATTTCATTCAATGCAAAAATTGCAATTTCGCAATTTATTGTGAACAGGAAATATATGATTGCAAAAGCATGCCATACAGTTCAACAGGAATAATCGTGTATCGGCCATCATAAGACAACCGATGTACTTCAGCAGAATTACCTCGTCATCATCAGTCACAGTTACGCCAAGGTTCAGTGCGGTTCCAACTGGTGCATTTTCGTAAATTTTAACTTTGACGTAACCTCTATCAAAATTGGGAATTTCATCATCGACATCCAACACTCTAATGATTATTGTAGTCTC
>KN889732.1:12664-36876 GCA_000934455.1 Apostichopus parvimensis | reverse complement strand
CAATTTTTTGGTGAAAATTCGGGCAATATGCTGAGAATTTTTTCGGGCACCTACTGAAAGAAGAATAATTTGCAATGTGTTTTTCAATTTTTTGGAAAATTCGGGCAATATGTTGAGAATTTTTCGGGCACCTACCAGTGGCGGAGCGTCCATACAGTCAGGGGGGCCGATGCCCCCCTGACGGACTCAAATGGACTGCTGGCGCCCTTTTCAGTTTTTTACCACTTTTTACTTATTCGCGATTATTGACTTTTTTATTGCGCTCCCAAATACCTATTGACAATTGTCACATTAACATTAACATGTTGAAAGCGCGCGGAGCGCGCGAACAATTTTGGTTCCATTTTTCGGGCAAGTCGTTACAGCCCCTCCAAATCAAATGAGGCTCCTACGCCTATGGCAGCAATTATGCGCTTGCTATCATTAATGAACCGCATGTAACACGTATCGTGGAACCCCATCATACTATGCTGTTGAACACACGCTTGATCGTAGTAGGCCATCGAGTAACCCAATGTATTGGATTATTTCGGCGATGTCACTGTCTCTGCCGCTGAGATTAAGACAATCTTTGGCGCAGAAAGTAACTTTAGTCCATCGTTTATTCGTCAGTGCCTTGACTGCTTCAAATTTTACAGAATCAATGTGCATTAAGCACTGTGGATTTTCGTGTGTCGGAACAGACTAGCGACCGTGGGAGCCGCCATGTTTGTTGTTTTCTACAAAGATTGCACTCAGAACTCATGGCTCATTGGACAATTCATATCACATGATACAGATATCTCACTGGCGCACAACTTTTGAACGTAATACGGCAGGTTTCTTAACATACGCAATAAAAAATATAGTTCGATCTTTCGAGCGACATTGCAAAAAAACTGCAGGAAAGCACATGGAGAACTTTTGGATCATTAATCTTCATTAATTTATGTATTCAATGCTGTAGAGAAATTTTAGTCCCGCAGTTGCTGGAACGAAACAAGCGAATTTCGACCTTCAGCTGATGGCCTATGTATTGTCCCCTCTGTTACTGTTACTTGTCATTCGGCCTCTGAAATGTCAGGCAAACTTACTTTTGCACAAGATTAGAAGTCAACATTTTGAGATTTGAAGACTTTATTGTCTCCTATGTCCATATTGAGCCACCGTACAACTCCACTTGTTTCAAAAATTGATTCCCTACTACATGGACAGATAAAATTAGATTATTGTCGTATTTTCTGCATCGCTTCATACGTTAAAGAAGTAGATTTTACATTCCTCCTTAAATTTGCTAATCAGAGCACCGATACGGGTTTCTTAGACAGGGGCTAGACAGTTAAAAATGGTCTATTTGGAAATCATTGCTTTGAAATTATTGGGGGCCATGCCCCCGTCCCCACCCGGTGTCGATGGCTCTGCAAATGTCATTTCAAAAGATAGTACAAATATGCCTGGTATCATTACAATTTCGGTTTGTTAATGGACTTTTTTAGTTCAATGTTGTTTTGCTTTGTTTCCATAATTCGGAACTAGACCAATATATGAAGAAACAATCTTTCAACTTATCCTATTTTAAAGTTGTGTTATTTTTATGTTTTTAGCGGCTATGTTTTTAGCGGCTACATTATTTAATATTTCCCCTGCATTATCTGTGGTACAAAATAATTACAAAAGATTCAAAATATTTACCATACAATGTCACTGTTTACAGAAAAAGTAACACCTCCGCAACCTACCAACAGGGTAGAAAAATACTGCCAAAGAATCCACTGTCGTATACAACCACCAAACATAGGTAACTAAAGGGTGCAACTTCAAGTTTAGCCCCTTCTTGTCACTCGCCTGATAGACTATTGGACACATTCAGAATGATATTTTATGAGGAGGACCCCTTTGAATATGAAATTTTGAATGCCTCATCCATCCCCTCCCCCTCCCCCTCCCTCCCCTCCCCTCCCCTCCCTATCGGGTATCTTATTTTCTTTGATCGGTAAAGGGTGCTTCTGTGAGGTTTATATTAGCACTTTCATTCCCTTAACAGTTTCATCATACAAACACAAACATTTCAACCAGTGAAGTTTAGTATAGCAGTTTCATTCAATTAACAGTTTCATTCCCACACAAACACACATATTTCAAACCATTGAGGTTTTGCTTAACAATTTTATTCCCACACAAACATACACATTTCAAACCACTGAGGTTAGACTTAACACTTTCATTTACTTCAAACTTCATTCACACACATTTGAAACCAGTGAGATTAGGCTTAACAGTTTCATTAACTGAACACTTTTCATTCCCACACAAGCACACATATTTGAAACCAGTGAGGTTAGACTTAACAGTTTCATTAACTTAACAGTTTAATTCCGACACAAACACAAATTTCAAACCAGTAAGGTTTAGCTTAACACTTTCATTCCCACCCAAGCACATGCTTTCCAAACCAGCGAGGTTGTGCTTAACGGTTTAATTCACTTAACACTTTAGTTCTCATAAAAACAAACATGTTTCAAACCAATGAGGATTAGCTTAACACTTTCATCCACTATACACTTTCATTCCCACAAACACATATTCAAACCAGTGAGGTTTAGCTTAACAATTTCGTTCCCACAAAAAAAAAACACATATTTCCAACCAATAAGTTTAAGCTTAACACTTTCATTTCTCAATTGTAAACCATCCCCTTATTATAATTGCACATTCTGAATATTTCAATTCTTACATTCAAATTCTTAAATAGCACTCTATTTACCCGTCTGCAGATTTCCAACTTTATGACATTGTTGCTCTTACAAAAGGAGTCTAGAAATATAACAAGTCAATGGACTTGAAAACATATTCATTACATGTATCAGGTTTTATAATGTTAGAGAGTGTTTTGACCAACTTCATTTTAGAAATCGATTTTGTGAAAATGTGATACATCACTACACAAAGCGAGGCTTAAGGAGGTCCCGAAGTTCATCAGAATAAGAGAGGCGATATCCGATGCATGAAACTGAGAAATTATGAGCGCAACGTATAATTATATATTAATAATACAGTAACGGATGCCCTGTCATTACAGAGAATAGAGACAGAGAGAGTCGAAGGACGTGGGGGGGGGGGGGGGGGGGGGGGGGGGGGGGGGTGGCAGCAAGGGGAGTCTTTGATGAACTTGTTAGTGCATACAGGCATAACTAGAAGACCATAACTTTATGGAGTAAATATTTATGTTGTTAGAGTATTAGCTCTCATGTCTTATTCAAGGTTCCTAATCATAATCTTTGAAGAGGCTGGACAAGTGGGCGGGGAAGGGGCACCTTAGTCTGGCAGTGGTAATGTGGAAAACAACGAAAGGAATGATTGTCATACATATAGTACTGGTAATTGTGACATTCTAACACTGTTCCATCTTTTCGGCATGAACCTTTTATTTATAACTTATTAACCCTTTTCTCATTAAAATCAACTCCCAGATCCACTGATTACACTAACGATGGTGACATGATAGTAATTATCCATTGCAAATAGCAGAGAGAGAAAAATAGAAATACGTCATAATGCAAGTATGAGGGGAATATCTTATTAGATCTCATAGGATTCTCAAAGTATACAGCAATGTGAGAAACTTCATGATTGTAGTAACACCATTTATAAATACCACTCCTGTCAAAGAGACTGAACAAAGTAATGAATAAAAGGCATTACAAAAATGAAGCACTAATGGCTCTGCAGTGTCGTCGTTGACTTGTTCATGGCTTTATTCTAGCATAGTAGAATACTTTCTAAATGAATATATCCTTGACAAAGAAGAACAATTCCTACGAATATTTCCTAGCAATGGTGTGGATAATTGGTTGCACGGTATAAGCACCTTACCGCAGTTATACATAAATATATGGGCCTATCCAAAAGAATATGCATATCTATGAAAAGAAAGAACGCAAGTTCCTTCATTATGTATTCCTCACTACGAGAACATTTCTTATGGATATTTGAACTCCACTATGAGATATTTGGGTGGTATAAAGCTATGTGCATGCATGCCGGGGACGTACCCCACCCCCCCCCTTCAAAATAAAATAAAATAATTAATAATAATGCAACCATTGCAAATAAATCATCTCTAACGATTTCCATGTTTAAATGTTTTAATCGTTCAAATCATTTAAATTCTAGTGCATCTCGGCTTAATTCTGCTGTCAGGTTGACTATGGACTGCATGAGTTCGTCGCATATTTCACCGAGTACACTGAAAACTGTTAACACTTGAGCCTTAGCATTTTACAATAAGGTAATGCAATTTGCAATCGGTTACACTATTAAATTCCAATAGATCTTCAAATAATGAAGTGCATCTTTAAATTGCTGAAGATAATACAGACTAAGTAGGCAACTGGTAAAATAAACTGAATCCAACCCCCTCACCAAGAATGATGTAGATTATATTTCTTGAGAAAATAAATGTCGCATTTAGATGCCCGGCCTACCTATACATAAAATTCTCCAGGGAGGCTGTCCGTCAACAAATTGAGCCCCCCTAAAACAGCTCGTATAGATATTACGTGAAGTGTTAGCACTGGAGGATATCCCGGTACTTCATGGCCTCAGTGTTCTGGAACTTTACCATCATTTTGAGACATTTGGTTCATTTGATCCACATCAAGCATAATATTTACCGTCTAACATATCATATAGCAGCCAGTACTTCATTGAAGCTAACAATACGATGTCTTCTAATGTTGTCTCTCAGATATAACTCACTTGTGAGATTTGAAGTCATGTCTTCACTCTATATAAGTTGGTTAATGTAAGTTAATTTTGGATATTTCCAGGTCTATAACTACATCACCCACCCGAGCTTTCCTCAAGTATTCCGTCTCATTCCAAGTCGCTGCAGTAAAATATTACTCTGGAACTATTTGTTTTACGATATTGCCTCATCATTCTCGAAGACTAAGATAATGTTGAGATATGCAATATATGTTGTTACTATCAAATACATTTGTTACTATCGAATAAATTTGTTACTATCACATGTGCATATTGTTTTGGAAACACGCCTTGGTTACGGAGTAGTAGCGACCCCTGTTTAGGGTAGTAGCGACTCTAGTTTGGAGTAGAAGCACCTTCCGTTTAGGGTAATAGCGCCACTATAATTACAGTAGCATCGCCGCATGTAGTAGTAGTAACATCGCCTATTTAGGGTAGTAGCGCCACCTTTTTAGAGTAGTAGCACCTCCTGTTTAGAGTTATTGTTTTGGGTGTACCGATTTGGCGCGAGCAACCATCAAGTAGCTGCAAAGCGTATTGTTGTCAGTAGATGGGATATTGCTTCTATGTATACATTTCTGTGATACGTTACTGTTTCAGTTGCTGCTAAGGTATAGTGACTGTATCATGTGTTTCACCTAACACCAAACAGCTGTTTCGGGGGATTATACGTCATATGATAAGACAAAATGGCAGCTCTTCAAATTGGCAGTGACGACGGTTTCACTCGATATTTTTCAAAGTCGTTTTTGTAAAATCCAAAATGATGTGAGTTATTAGTTTAGAATAGACATTGTCTAGCACTTATAAATGTCTCGTTTTTCCTGAACTTCCCCTTTAATTGACTACGTTTAAATATACATTATATATTCAACGACTAGTTGGACTCGCTGAATGTGGTTCGCTAGCATCGTTTTGAACAAGGATATCAAGTCTTCACAAGGCGCTACCAGAAGATCTACAGACCAACCCCCTACCCTGGTACTTAGTTAGGTAGGCCTACACTGTTAAAATTTAGAAACATGTAAATTTTACACTAAATTCCTGTAGAATTTTCAAGAAAAAGTCGGGTTTTTATATTTGCATGTAAACTTCATTTTAGCCAACGTTTTATGTACAGCAAGTGGTTTATAACATAAAGCAGTATTTTTTCCCTCCAATGAAAATGTACAGGAAAATCCTGTAAAATTTGCAGAATATGTCAGTTTTTTTTATATTTACATGTTAAATTCTGTGATTTTTACAGAAGTTTATAGTTTACAGAATAAGTTTGTTTTGGCAATCTAAGGAATGTAATTGGAATTTGAAGAATACTTGTTTTACGCCATTTACCTGAAGTTAAAAACACGGTACCAATGTACAATGATATAACAACCTCTATCGTGCAGAAACATTACCGTATGGTATGGAAAAGAATGAAATTCAGCCCGCAATTACCAGGTTGATTGTCTGTAGAGTTGTTTTCTGCTTCGGTGTTTCATTTCGGCAACACCCCCCCCCCCCGTGAAGGTCATCAAGGAACCTTCCCCAGCGGACGTGTATAACACTCTAAACACGCCCTGGTGAAATAATCCTGGCTACCTCAAAGTGATACTATGGGGGTTAAAATTGCAGCCAACCCGCAACCTGGTTTAGCCGGCTGTGAATATATATCACTTGCTAACTTGTAACTACATTCCTGGTTGAATTCAGTGACGTAATCGACATGCTAAATTCGCGGACTTTTTCATTATAAGCGCAGTGTTGAAAAATTTCACATCAGAGAGACAGAATGGATGCGTTTGTCAAAGAAAAATTTACAGAATGAAATCATAACATAACTGAATGACATATTTGAAGGTAAAGTTTGTTTTGATGATTGTGATGTAGAAAGACCTGGCCTATTTTCTTTATATTCAAATATGTGTCATTGTCTTTACAGAATGTGGGCTAACACTAGTAACAGAGCGAGGCCTAACAAAAGATTACTGTCAGCCTCCTTGACCTTGTCTATCTGTTTTTCTATTTAACTTTCAATATTATCACAGCGATCATACAGTAATTTTACAGAAAAAGACACTTATATTGCAAAAAAAAAACTGTATAAATTTGATTCATAGACTGTATATCTACCCAGACTATAGTGTTAATTAACCGTCAAAATAAAGTAATTTTACAGACAAAGACCCATTCATTGCAAGGAAAAAGCTGTATATATAACATTAAAGACTGTATATTTTACCTAGAAGATACAGTAAAAATAACAGTCACCATATAGTTATTTTACAAGGAAAAAAAGACATATTGCAAGAAAAAAACTGTATAAATAACGTTTTCATACTGTTTATTTTACATAGAATACAGTGTGTAAAATAACAGTCGTCATATAGTAATTTTACGGACAAAGACTTTTATAATGCAAGAAAAAAATTATTTAAATTACATTGTTAGACTTTATTTTTGACCTAGATTATCTGCTATTTGAAATGTCAGACATTTCCTGGAACTCTGCTGCAAGAAAATTTTTTGTTTTTAACAGTGTACTTTTAATTATATAACGTATCCTGTATCTAGTGCTTTAGTGTCAAAGTAAAACAGGACTTGATTTTATTACCCTAACAACTAAATTTGTACAGAATGGTGAAAGAACGAAAATTATATTTGATCGAAACATATAAAAAGACGCTATTTTCCCATTTATTGTCTACCTGGGTACTATAACTTATTTGCATGCTTTTTCTGTTGCCATTCCGTAACACTCTTGAAACATGAAGAAAATGAGTGGCTGGGCAGCCCACCAATATATAGGCCCAAATATAGGCCCAAAAAGTAGTTGACACGTTAATTCCTATACAATCTGAGTGACATAAATCATATCTAATCAGCTTAAGCGTTTTATAAATTACTTACAAACAAGAATGTGTTTATAGAGGTTACGGTTAGAATGTATTATTTGATTATGGTAAATTTGCAAGTAAGAGTGAAGTAGCTATACGCTAAACAGATTGATATTATGTATTTATTAAAAGTAAAGTTTTGTGAGAGCTTTCATTGAGTTATAAATGTTTAATGCTTAATGTAAGATAGATGTTGAATATTATTGATTTTGAGATCACATTTTACAACAAGTGGATTTTTTTTTATGATTTACTTACAACATGAATGCATTTATTAATGTGACGGATAGGATGTATGATTCAGATAATGGTAAACTTACAAGTTAGAGTGTAGCCTATATGCTAAACAAATTGCTACATAAAACACCGTTGAGCTTCTGAAAGGGTTTCTCGTTGACTTTGATATGCTCCACTATTAAACAAAAGCTACTTCCATATGCTCATTTTATGGACCTAGCCCTAGACCTTTTTTTAGGCATATGGTCGGATCATATATATGTGATATACTTTTTTTTCGTTTAAAAATATATCTTTATTTTAAATGTAGTTATTAAGTTAGTAGTTATCGTAGTTATCGAGAAGTTCAAACGGTACATGCGAAATGTCTATAGTGTGATAAGCTGTTGTTGCTTTTCGCACATATCTATAATTTAAAGGAATATGTAATATTTATATTAAAAATGAACTTTTCACATAGTTTGTTGGGGAATTCTCTTATCTCAAACTCGAGATATGGTTGATTGAATTGTGATTGACTAATGCCTTACCAACTCCAGCAAGTGGATCGCAGTATGAGGTCTGTGAGTTCATCATGGTAGATTAACAGCTCAGATGACATTGTTTACTCTGCTGTTGCGAGATGGATACATTAAATATCACAATCAAATATATATTATGTCCTCCATGCATGCAAAATGATATGAGGATGTGGGTATGACCTTAAGATACAAACAATTTTCAACTAGTTTGTTAAGCAACCAACTTCGGCAACCGGAAAAATCCATTTAATGAGAGTGTCATAGAGACAACTCCTTGGGGCTGCCAGCTACAGTATGGTTTCCATTGTTATAGTGACCCCTCCTTGGGCCTGCCAGCTACAGTATGGTTTCCATTGTTATAGTGACCCCTCCCTGGGCCTGCCAGTTACAGTATGGTTTCCATTGTAATACTGACCCCTCCCTGGGCCTGCTAGCTACAGTTTGGTTTCCATTGTTATAGTGACCCCTCCTTGGGCCTGCCAGTTACAGTATGGTTTCCATTGTTATAGTGACCCTCCCTGGGCCTGCTAGCTACAGTATGGTTTCCATTGTTATAGTGACCCCTCCCTGGGCCTGCTAGCTACAGTATGGTTTCCATTGTTATAGTGAATACAAATGATCACTCCTTTCTACCGAAATGGTGTGAGGGTGCTTCCTTGTTAAGAGTCGCAATCCAAATACCGTATTATAATGATAATGAATATATCATCATCACTATGCCAGTTACCACATGGTTTTCCATGGTGATAGAAATACCTCATGATCTCGTATTAAACAAGGAAGCAAGGAAGCTAGGAATATCTTCACCCTCAAACAAAAGTTAAAACTGAAAGTCACTGCTCACTCTGCCTGGATTTGAAGAAAGGTAATGTGTTCTTACTTTCTGCAGTAACATACATTGAACTGCGTCCTTCGTTATAGAAGATTAAGACGATATAGAAGTGGACGATTCCTCAATGAGTACTATAGAACACAACCTAAGGCGCTAAAATATAAATGTGTTACTCGTTGAGCACTAAGCGATGAATTCCATTTTTCCGAATTTAACCAACGCTGCGAAAGGAGGGGATGCAGTGTTTTAATCGAGCCCACCGTACTCGATTCAGCCTTCCAGTTCGAGTCTCGCATCAGAGTCAATGTCCCCTAATTTTCCATAAACTTATTGAAAGCCCATAATTATCGAAACAGAATGCTCTCCTTTAGCTTTGGAGTGTCATACTGGCTTCATTTACATGAGGAAAAGTTATCACAAGATCTTAGAAAGAGCCCAAAGAAAAAGCTAACTCGAGTGGCATACCTTACTTTCTTTCCGTATGCCTTTGCAAACATAAGTGTTATTTAATACATATGTCAGGCTTTGCAGGGAAAGACAGAATACAGAAATGTAATCTACAGACCATGCATTTCGTGAAAATGATAGGAAATGCCCTGTCACCTTGACGACGCTCAATGAAGCTAAAACACGTACTATAGGCTACGGTTTTTACCCTTTTATTTCACACACGTGGAGCGACTGAACCACGGTGAAAACTATAAAGTAAAAATATAAAAACTAATATTAATACACAAAGATTGGGAAAACAAAACACATGAATTTGCACAAATCAATCATAACATATTACAGAATATGATTTCTCCTTATAACTAATGGACAAAAGGAAGAAACATAGCAAATAATATTTGGTAAAATGAAACACAAAATTCAGAGTAAGATCGACAACAACAGCCTTAATAATAACAACGCTCAACTTATACAATCGTTGCTAGGCAATACTACCAGCACAACAAACAGCGACATAAAGGGTCATTCAGGGGCTTACCGGAAGCAAACGAAACAAAAAGAGTCTCGCAAGCTAAGCCAATGCAATTGGCAAAAGAGCCCCGCCCCCCTCCCCCCTCAAGAAAAAAAGAACATATTGAGAAGCTTACACTATCAAGTCAAATAATGTTTTGTCATATAACAGCTTAATTGATAAAAGTGAGGACGTTATTCAAAGAGTAAACTAGATTTGCCAAACTAGGTAAACGAACGAATATTGACAAATCTCACAATGCAACGAACAACTACACAACTCTTACAGAGCTAAGGAAATGGAATGTTGGTATTTACTTTACTAATAATGACTGGGTAAGAATTTTCGAAATTCAAAATTTTCAACCCGTACCCATTTAGATGCCGAAATTCAGTATTTCCAATTTCGTTATAGACACTGTATCCGAGGAACCTTTACCGGCTGCTTCAATTAATGGGTAAACTGGTACTCCCTTATCGAAAATGAGACCTTCGAGCACTTTTACTGATTGTTCTTAATATTTGGTAGACATGCCTTTTGTCCAGGGAGGTAAACTGATCGGGAAATTTTAGACAATGGGGAAAAGAAATTACTGGCGAGACTGAATTCGAACAAGTTACCTCCGACTTACAATCCCAGCGCTTTACCAACTGAGCTATTAAGCCGTTTTTTTTTGGGGTGGCGACTTCTATATATAACCATATATTTGCTGTGGGCGCCAGTCAGAACCCACAGTAATTAGTAACCCGGGATCACTCCCCAGTTTCATGCGATAAAACACAGAAAGCATCAAGAAAGGGATTCCATGAAAATGCGGCTGTTAATACATAAATGTGTAAGTAAAAAGAATGATGGAAACTGACTGGGAAATTTAGACAATGAAAAGAGCAAAAGAAATTTATGAGCAGAACGTGATAGTTCTATGTATGATTATTATATCCTTCGTAATCTTTCGTAATCCACTGTCAATATTATATTTTGTCCTGTAAAAAGTTGAATAAACGAGATTTCAAATTTGGCACACTGAATACTCAATATATACATACGGCTAGTTCCTGTATGACAATACGGTTACTTGTCAGACTCCTGTTAATTAAATGTTAAATATTAAATTAGCCAAAATATTTAACCATGTGAACAACTTGGCGGACTCGGCTCCTAGTCATATAGTAGGGACCGTTCGTAACCTTTTGTGGTGGGTAAAGTAAAGTATATTGAGAGATTGTGAGACGGCTAGCTCTTGGAAGAGCTGCTGTGACGGGGCTAAACAAGATTTGGAAGGACAAAGCAATTTCAATTATAACGAAGAGTCAACTGATGAGAGTACTAGTTTTCCCAGTTGTGCTTTATGGGAGTGAATCATGGACAATAACAAAGGGAATGAGGGAAAGAATAGACAGTTTTGAATTATGGTGCTGGCGCAGGCTATTGAGAGTCCCTTGGACTGCACACAGAACGAACATCTCGATTATGGAACAAATAAAACCCTCACTTCCACTGGAAGCACAGATCCTGAGGCAGCAAATAATTTTTTTCGGACATATCATGCGAGCGGACGACTCCCTGGAAAAATCAATAATGGTGGGAATGGGTGATGGATCACGGAAGAGGGGCAGGCCACGAGCACGATGGATGGTGTCAAGCAGGCGACTGGGCTGACTCGGGATGGACTGCGAGGGGCAACCAGGAGCCGGAAGGATTGGAGGATGAAAGTCATGGTCATCACCAGGGGTCGGACACGACTCGACGGCACAAGTTAACAAGTTAAAGTATATTGGGTGGAGGAACTCGAAATCTAAGAGTATATGTATAAATGACATTAGGCCTACGTTAAGAGAACTTATAGCCGCATACCGTGTACCAGACAGAAAGAAAGATATTATCACTGAAGAATCGCTACTTTAGTCCTAAAAAAAGTCACTCAGAAAAGAAGAGACAAAACGAATGACAATAAGGAACGAATGACAAGTGGAAAGGCAAATACCAATAATGAACTAGTATACAAATAATGAATGGTTATGAGTGCAATAGTGCAAATATTTCATGAGTTGAAAGATGGAATGTTCCATTCAACGAGGCGCAGCCGAGTGGAATGGAACAAATTACATCTTTCAACGAATGAAATATTTGCACTATTGCACGAATGGAAACCATTCATTATTTGTTTTATACAACACCTTCAAATTTGGATATAATTGGATGTAAAATGCACTCATGCAACAGATTGTTTTGAACAGACAGGTTTCTCTGCTCTCTTACCATTGTAAAAAGTGCTATCAAAAAAGTATCACCCATGGTTCTATTTCATAGAGTGCAATAGAGCGGATTTTGCATGCAATCGACGAGCAATTGACCAATCAAATGGCCGGAATATAATTAGGTGTTGTATAATAGATGATAGATGAAATAGATGATACTTAGGCGATATTAAAAGGAACATAAAGAGACAAGCATTTGTAAAGCAACGACTTTAGATTTCAGTCGTTTTAAAATCTGAACAATAAGGGTGCGTGATTAAAATAATCAGTACAATAGTTGTTACGCAAAAGGCTATTCAAATATATTAAAGCTTCGATATAACGGCTTGAAATTAGGCCATATCAAAATATTTCAGTTTCTTAAGATGGTGTAGATGATTTGCCTAGAATGAATGGGTTCGATTCCCATAGGTCTTTATTACTTGGTCGCATATTCAAACAAATGTTGTCGAAACATCACAGTGCACAGGATCCAATAATCTTCAAACGTGTTTCACACAGTACAGCCATCAATGTGTGTTTTATCGTGTCTCGTTGTCTAGTACATGGGCAATCATCGTGTAATTCACATATTTTACATAATTCACATAGACCTATCATTATCATGTCTCTGTTAATTATTTTGTCATAAAACCGCATCCAAGAAGAACTTGTTATTCCAGGATGTATCCTACATAGACCTATTCAGTCTATTGCAATAATTCTCAATGGCTTAACAAATTTATGAACCACTGACATGAGAACCACTCAGCAGGGAAGGGACTAGTTACGAGCATAGGTCTCGATTTACTACGCTGTCATTTACACACTCATTAATAATACTGTATAGACCGACTAAACTTCAACAGTGGAAATAACATGTTTCATGTAGTGGTGTGCCTCGTGTCCGCTGCACAAGTAATGTATAGTCATCCCCCCCCCACCCCCTAAATACCGATCACCGGGGGAAAAACTATTCTTTCAACCATTCTTCGCCTTGTTGCATTTCACAACGTTGTGAAGTCACACAAATACACGTATAATATCCAAACTGAGCCCTAAACTGAATGACAGTTGACAGTTTACAGTTTCACAAATTCATGTGACATCTTCTCGGCCCTTTGGCTAAATCATGTGTAGTATCTGCTCCCTTTCGAGGGGAATGGTGATGCACACCGGACGATGATCACACAGTTACAGTCCCGATGCAAGGGGACTGGGGTTGAGAGCGGATCAGTCGTTCGGTAGTTTGGTCTCCGTGCCTAGGTTCTTTCCTGGGCGACAGATTTTCAAGAATGAAATGTTGTCTTCCAATGAAGTTAAATATAGTGTCATCATTTGTCAGAAGAGAAATAAATGGATTAGTGCACCCGCTAGTTTATCACTTTCATGAAATCAGAGGAATAATATCGATTTTTGTCTACATGCAGTCCTCCTCCGAATGGATTTCTCTTTAAGAACTGTCAGGGTCTTCTGTTCCATAAGGAATCATCTTAGACGAGGTTGGGATTTTCCCTGCCGAAATCCATCGGCTCACCTAAGAACACGCGTAACGTCTCGTTCAGCAATAACGTAGGATAGCAACACGGTTTGTAGCTTCATTGGCGTGCCATGGTTTCGCTTACAGTACTGAATATGTACTTATCTGATGATTATAGTTAGAGGCATAGGCTATGTAAGCAATATTTTGAACCGTTTATGTACACGACTTAAATGATTGTCTGAAGTGATAGTTGCATAAGAACCCACCTTTGTACCTTTTCAATTAGGCTTGATAAGTACGAAGCCTTTACAGAATTGGATGTCATTACTGAAGATACGGCCAGATAGATTCACAGTAAGTACTCATACACAAAATTTAATTTGTAGATATTTGTTGGATAGGCTATATATCTGTAATCTGTTACACCGAAACACATGCGCTTTAGTTTGTTAGTGTGTGATTACTTACGGAGCAGCATCGACAGGTTTATTCGGGCACGCTAGATCATGATTTTAAATAAAAGGCAGGTTAATCTACGACTTTAATCTTTACAGAAATGGCACAAATCCCAACAGTGTACGATCCGTCTAAGGTGAACACAAATCATGTGAGTTTTCCACCACCACAAGCGGTGCAAACCTCACATCCACCAGCGGCACAAATCCAATCTAACACCCACATCCAGTCTGAATCGACTACCAGTAATCCTTTCAACTACCAAACATCTCATTCAACACCACTAAACTTCTTGAAGAGTGGAATTGGGGTACTGTCAGTCTTCATTGTCGTAAGTCAATTTTACCATTTCAATCAAACTAAGATTTTGAGATGCATGAAGAAAACTAAACAATTAAACTTAGTTGTTTTATTTGTTAATGTAGAAACGTTACATTTCAATATTCACTCTTACATTTGTAGGATGATTTTGAGTTTTGAAAGCGTTGAAAAAATTAACGTAACCATTCGATACAAGGTATATCTGAACTATCAGGGATGAATATGTCAAGCCAATGCTATAAGAAAAAACATACATTCAAGCTTTTCATTTTATTGCTTAGGCATGCAGATTCACAGTTGAGCTCTCCCGTCACACATTTGTAAATTTACGGCATGATCTGCAATGGTTCAATTAAGGGATATCTTATAACACATAATTAAAACCAGCTTTTCTACTACCGTACGTTTTAGAAACCAATCATCAATGGTTTCACATGAAGTTGTGTTCTTTCTCGTGTGGAAGTCTTACAGGAGACTTGAATAATTTTCTCAACCTGGTTTTGTTTCCTGAACAGTTGCATTCTTTCATAGCACTCCTGGTGATGGCCTGCGGTAACCGCGTATTTGGAAATTACCTCGTAGGGGCCCTTGGCTTCTATTTGTTTGTCTGTGTTGCTGGGTTTTTATTCTCTGCAACAGTAGTTTTCATCGGCGCAATGCAGATTCCTGAACAGAATCCGACAATCCCATGGGCTTTTATGGTAGGATAATCAAGTAAAACTTTGCCGTAAGAATGTATGCTTTAGTAGAAATACACACATACAAGCATGTTTTGAGCACGCTCATACATACACACACATGCCCATACATATGTATACACACACATACGTACGTATACGCACAGTGGCGGCGGAAGCCAATAATTTTAGGGGGGGACGGATATCGAAGTCACTATCTAAGCGTAGCGCCACCATCGGTTGGCGCGGAGCGTACTAAAAAAATTTGGGTAAAATAGACCCCTCAGATCGCAGGAAATCGCTATTTCTGACCCCTAATAGTGTATTCGTGCACTAAATATTTTGATGTCTTAGGGTCTAAAAATTTACAGATTTAATAAAATATTAGCTTTGCGTACAAATATATTTATGATCGTTTTTCAGCCATGCAGTGTAGATTACACTTAGCGGCGAACACTTCGCAAAATAGTGTTGATTCTCTGCTGAACAGCTAACATACATAGCAGTGATTATTGACTGAGTCATTTGGCTGTCACTTAAATTGGCATTTGCGTTTAGTCCAGTCGCAGTCTCACTATTCATCTAGAAGTCAGGAAACTAGCAATACAGCCACTACTTGTATTTTCCAAATATACTGACTCGTGTTTCCTTCTTTTTGACGAAGTTTGTGATCTATTTTCCGATAGTTCCTCACATCGCGTTGATGGTTCGACGTGTTTGGTTTTAATTTTGATTTGGTTTGATTTTTTAGGGGGGACGTCCCCCCCACTCAAAAATTAGGGGGGGACGTGTCCCCCCCGACCCCCCCGCTTCCGCCGCCTATGTATACGCACACATGCACACACATACCCATATTCGAATTTGAATTTATTGTCCACAATCGGAAATTCGGCTTACACAGGTCGTAAACGAAAAAAGAAAAGAAAAAAAGAAGAAGAAGAAAAGCAATAGTATAAGTATCAATAGACTGCGATACACATACATTAATACATCAAATATAGGGCAAGTCCTACAAATAAGAAACTTATCTTCTCACTTGTGAATTAAATATATGGATAGGGTTAGGCACATATGAGTATCTGTAGCGGGCCCTAAGTGTACGTGGTGGGCATAAACACAGTCCAGAGCGGTTGTAATTATAGTGCTGAAACAAAGGGCACATGTGTTGGGTCTTGCATTATTTGTTTCAATTTATTGCAGACCCTCTCATGATACAAGTACTCTAACGATGGTAATTCAGCACCGATTACCCGCTGAGCAACTTTCCTAGATTGCTCAAGCATCTTCACATCGATTCTTGTACCATTGGCAAAGTAACAAATTATGTTGTACATCAAAAACACTTTGAATGAGGGATTTATAGAACAAGGTCATGATTGTTTTATCCACTCTGAGGTTCTTCAGTTTTCTCAAGAAATAGAGCCTCTGATTTGCTTTCTTATGGACAATTGTGGCATTACTAGACCAGTCAATTTTGTTAATCAGCATGGTTCCTAAGTACTTATACATGCATATTCAACATGCATATATTTTACATTGAAAACTCTAAAAAAATGATCTGCTCGTAAACAAGGAAAATCTGATTCAATATTTTCATTTCAGATGACAATCGGCTTTGGTTTAATGGCATTTTTTGAGCTGGTTGCTTCTAGCCTTGTAGCCGCCAGAGCAGTTTTGCCAAGAGATGGCGCATGCGCGGTAAGATCATGTTCTACCATTGATAGTGACCAGTCAGTTGTGAGATGTGTGTACAATATAATAGGAGTAGGAAGGGGGAGGGGTTAGTGGGAGTAGCTATCCCAAATTATGAAAGTGGGGCCTGCGGGATATGTTCTATTCCATAGATTGTTAACTAGGGATTCAATCCACGGCATTGCTAGATGATTCAGTCGGATCCTTAAAGTAACAACAAGTAAACTTTTGCTTTTGATATATCTCATAATCCGTCGAAATTTCTATGTAGGGCCTACTGTTTAAGTGCAAATTTTGTAACAATCCTTTCAATTTTCTATACAAAACGTAAATACAAAATATTTTTCTTTATAACAACTTTCGATATGAAAAGGCACATTTCGACGTAATTTCAATAGTTTCTGTCTTAGTGTTGTTTCTGTTACAATGAATAAATAAAAAACAATGACAGGTTTGTTTCGACATTTCACGAAAAGCATAATATTTTGACATACCGGTACATCCTCAAAATTTCGTCTCAATCAGTATCAAGTTTAAGCAAAAAGTCACAATTTCAAAGGAAGTTGACACTTTAGATAAAATATTTGAACTTGAGGGATAAGAGGTTAAAGTCGTGATATAAAGTAGGAACAAGTCAAAATATTTACACAAAGTAATTTGGAGAGTGTGGTCGAAATTCGACATTTATACTCGTTCATAATGTTTCAGCTTTTATATATGGGAAAAAGCAGGAGCAAGATAAAACAGTAATGTGATATTAAATGCTTGGGAAGTCTTTCGATGTTATCAAAGTTCGATTAAGGCACGATTAGAGCCCCTTAACTAAGACATAATGACGGCAAAGCTTCAAGCCACAAGAGTAGAAAGGGTCAAACTATGTATATCTTTATATCATGGCACATTATGTTCAAAGTCAGATTTCAAGACAATCGGTGTCGAAGCTTACTTCAAATCCTTGAAAATCTGGCATTGGGGCATGTAATGATAAAAAATTACAGTGTAAAACGTAACATTTCCGAAATAAAGTTTTCATTATCTACATACGAATTATGATTTACTACTAAAGCAAATACTACTTAAACGTAAAACTGGTTGTCTTTTCACACTTGAACAGGTTCTTGGATTTTTGATTTTTCAAGCATACGTAGCTTGCTTAGTACTTTCTCTTCCGGACGCTATAAAGCAGATAGAAGTAGCCAACCAGTCCTCAGCAACACAGCGAAATGACCACCCAATCGAAAGTCCACCGTCGTACTTGGAGTCAACTTAACAATGCTCACGTCCTTCTATCAACCAATCGTAATTGTCACTGTTTCAAAACGTCCAGTCATAACATAGTGGTAAATTTTACTCTTAACTCTACACTGAAATCTCTTTAATTAAATAATCGATAATTGTTAGAGGATATACTTATATATCTAAATTTATAGCGTGTTGTGTATGAATATATAAATTCATTCTCACGGACCTTCTTACAATCACTGCAAAGAGTATCATGATAACTTATAAGTAATAATATTCGCATTTTGCAGAAGACAATACATAGCGTATGTTCCATTAAGAAATTTGATAGTGCTATAGTAATGAAATTCATCATCTCTCTAGTAATCTTTAATGAACTACTTTTTCTGACATTTATCAGAGTTTGAAGAAGGATCGAAACGTCAGACTTAACTTTTATATTTTACATACACAGGGTTTTTGTTAACACTTTTTGCTTTTTGATTTCTTAGAATTAACCGAACTGCAGTTTCTGAGGTGGGGATGGGGAGCTTCTACGAACCCCATCCCAAGGCCCTATATGCACCCTCGGTAATAATAAGAATCCCTCCTCCTACCCATCATATTCTTCACCTTCCTCTTCCTCTACCTGTGAAATATACACTCGGTCTCCAGTGTGCAGGCTAGAATAGATCTAGAATTGAATTTCTGCCTCATGGGCTAGTCACTGTAATTAAATTTAAATACAATGTTGCATTAACGCAAATAAAATTGCTGATGATAAGTTCATTAGACATGCCCACACGCACTGTTAATTTCTGAAGGCTAACATGGTATCATGTACGGTAGACACAGGTCAGTCAGCTGTAGGTGGCAATACACATTGGAAACTTATGTTTCTGTGCAGTTTGAATTTTAAACTTTTTTTCCACCAACAATAAGTGAAGAACAAAGTAAAACATGTCGCAGAATCATAAATAAGCAGCTAGGCCTACTGTAAAATACCTACGAAGATGGCTTGGCTTCTGTTACTTTATGGCTTTATGACAATTATTTATCTTGTATCTAAGCTGCAGATTGGTGTGCGAAACAATATCGCTATTACTCCAAATCAAGCGATCTTTTACGCACTGCAAATCTAAGGTTGAAAGAGCATCTATCTTCCACTCCGGTGTTGATTGAAAATCTTTGCCAAAAATCCTAATTCCTAGTACCTACACGACAAAATGGTCGAAATTCTCAAAACCGTGCATATGGGATATAATACTCTAACTTTGTTAGACTGCATTAATTAAGGAAGAAGCCAAATGTTATGTGGTCGATGGAGGTAAAAATAAAGTGTCATACCCAGGTAGGAAGTAATTACTTCCACTATCTGGAGCGTAGTTGTGAACGTACAAGTGTCAAAGATCGTTAGATCAATAAAGTTCTAGAAAGTGCCGATCCAGGGGTATGAAAGGATGTACTCACTCTCCCATCTTTTCAACCACAAAACAAATAAAATAGTTATGAGTACAACCTTGCCTGTATATACCTACTTATAAACTTAATATAATGCCTAAATATGCACTATTTCTCATCTAAAGATTAATTGTAGGGGTGGGAAACAAACCTATGGCCATACGCTCTACATTTTCAATTCATGAATCCGCCTCTGCTAAGGTTCAAAAAGGTGTTTCGCAAACTCCAATCCGGGAGGTTCGTATAATTTAAACTTGTTATGTGTATGACGATGTGCTTCTGAATGATATATTGTATGTGCTTGTGCTTTGGGTTTGTGATTATTACTATCGTGGTGTAGGTACGTTTAATAATCATAATCAGTCAGTATTTTTGACGATGCTTAAGCTACCACGAATGTTAAAGAAGCCCGCAATGGGCTTATGAATTACTTCAACGTTTTAACTCAAATTTGTAATTTTTTCAAGTTAGAAAGTCATTTCAGATGGAATAACCGTAGATTGCTTTTTGAAGAAAAAAAAACATACTATGACCCGGCAGGGGATCGAACCCCGAACCTCCGATCTCTAAGCCCCATTGCTTCAAATGTCACCGCCTTATTCCACTCGGCCACAGCACCGTCCATGTGCATTCTTGCGATTGTGCAACCATACACCGTGTCTGTTACAAAGACAACTAGGGTTATAGAATCCAATCGTAGAGACCCTCGCATAGTCTGTTCATGGGTTAAGGCTTCATGCTCAACCTATTGCTAGACTAAGTAGGTTCATTGATTCCCCTGAGAAAGTCGAGGAACCAAACCCTTTCAGAGTGGGTGGAAGATTTTGGGGTTTAATGTAGGCAGTGTTAGGTGAGAGACAATAATAGTCCTTCCTTACTTATTGATCTCTAATTAGTGATAATAGCAGGGAGGAGCTGATGTACAACCCTGCTGATGGTTTACTTGAGGAACCGAAAGACCTTCAGGGAAGAAACATAGGCTGTTCCGTATTGTGGATGATACGAGTGCATCCAAGGGATCATTAAGCTCAACTGCAGGTGGTTAGAAGTTTTCATGTGGCCGTGGGTCAATTGCAACAGGACAAGCAAATAATTTGAAAAGTGACCAAGTTCTCATGAGGCCCAGGAATGATGCCAACAAGGGTACTGATGTGTAGAATACCCCCGATGAGCCAATAAGGCAATCCACTTGGTTGACGAAGCTTTTGTCATTACTGTCATTTGTAGTCAGATTTCTGAGGAGGACAAAGGGGAAGCATCATTAGAGCAACTGCTAGCCAGTATAGCCCGACGGCTACTTTAGATATCATGGACGCCTCTGTGTATTTTGCACACAGGGGTGGACCATCATTAGCGCAACTGCTAGCCAGTATAGCCCGACGGCTACTTTAGATATCATGGACGCATCTGTGTATTTTGCACACAGGGGTGGACCATCATTGATCACATCCATATTCCATAGGAGCAAGCTAGCAGACATTTTAAGTTGCCCTGAGCAATTAGGTGAATATTTGGAGCTACATGGGGCCAATGGCTTCAAAACAACGAAAAGGGAGTAGTATCCAATACCACCCGATTCTCATATAGCTATCAGTAGAAAACGGGTAAAGTTTTTAACCGTTGTTATAAGTTAATTATAATATAAGTTAATTAACCTTTGTTATAAGTTAATGTTTAATTTAATTCCTACTTAGCTGTGGACGAACATGGTAACAGTAAGAACTGTAAAACTCAAATGATGAGAAAATAAAGAGCGACTGGTGTTTGAAAGCTATTGTTGTTTTTCTGAAAGAGAAAAGCTGAGAGTGAACTATGAAGCTGTTAAACACAGCATAGCAATAACCGAGAAATGGTAAAAACCCTAACCGGTTTCAACTTACGTCTTGAAGATCGGGGGCCAAAGAAGTTGAAAGGAGTTGTTGTCCCATCACGACAGACACCAATAAGAATAAATGGGCTATTGTATTGTAGTGCCTGCCTGAAGTAAATACGGTGCCTGTGATAGATGACTTGGGGGGGGGGGGGGGCAATGTGAGCTCTGGAATTATTAGTAGGTTGTAGAAATATTTGCATGAATAGTTGATATGTACGAGACGAAGTCGACTCGTGAGGTTGTTTGGTTTTACAGGCAGCAAAGTAGAGAATTATAGAGGATTTGGCGAACCCGTTAGGATTGCCTGGTCCAGTTCTCGTGTGGTTGAGGACAGCATTGTATAAGTGTTACACGTCTATACTCTCATTGTTCTTGGTCAAATGTATGTAGGTCACGTAATTTCTGAATTGTCCTTTTAATGGAGTATAAGAAACTAGAGTAAACACCTCCAGCTATAAGGGAATAAGTCAAATAAATATATTCCATACAACTACATGATACTATGTAGGCTACTTCAATATCAACATCTAAGACATTGAATTAATATGATGTCAGGAAGCCAAGGATAAATTAAATGGGAAACACGGCTACATTTGGTTTTGGGGTTGAATTGGCGTGTTAACCAATTTGATGTAACTTTAGTGAGGGATTGTCATTTATGTTTTCCATCCCTCGTATATACGTCGGCCCGGAGAATGTTGGTCATTAAGGAATTAAATGAAAGTTTATGTCGCTTGCATCCGATCCTTTAACTTGGATTAAAGAGTATGTTTTAATGTGATATATCACTGATGTTTCAAGTCACAAAACAGTAGACATATATATTCAACTAACACGACAGACACTATAAGATCTATAAAACGCTTGCAAAGAATTGTCTCCATTGAACCCGCCCTCTGACTCCACTTACCTAGCAACCTATAGTTAATAATTTATGTTTAAATGACACGCTTGTCATATATCATGTACAAACCTATAGGAGTTGGACTATCTGAACTTTGTTCCCTCGATTGATGTTAATCATAAGACTTGTAATTGGTACGTGATAATCTATCTTAGTAAGTACACTGGAACCTGTTCACTAACGTTAGCAGGGTTAGATCACATATTGAACCCACTGCAAACTGTATAGCTTATATGCTCTACTGTTCTATTTGTTTAAATACTTAGGCGTATTTCACGTGGGCTAGGCAATTGATGTATAGCTTAAGTGTAAGCCTAATGTACTGAACTGTGTATCTTAATTGTAAATCACAACGTTGTTTCTTTCTGTATGAGTTGAACAAAAGGGGAAAAGGTTTTGAGCCTCAAGCCCTATACTTTTCTGCGAACATCCGGGTGCCAACTTTCAGTATTTCGCAGTATACAACATCGGAACAACATGACCTCCACGGGGCAAGTCGTTAGAACTGTACACACCACAACTACAACAACCACAGCAACTTCAACAGGTTCCGGTTTGTCCTTTCGAGTGGAATACCTCACGTCAGTTCAAGGGATCGCACTTTTCCTTGCTTTGGTGAGTACGAACATTAGTCAGCGAAGCTTGACCTGACAAAAATGATAACATCTGTCAAGCTCAATTCAGTTAGTATTAGGATCGACCGTGAGCGTTTATAAACAACGTTTCTCAAACGGCAGCGAGTATGATTCCGAAGGACAGCGGCCGTGAATGAACGATCATATACTTGGGGTTAATCAATGGTCTACCGAGCGTTTATCGAGGATATTGCACGAGAGGGTATATCTCAAGGGACGCACGAGGCCGTAGGCCGGGTGCATCCAGCGATATGGATATACCATTCATACGAAGTACTAAATATACATTAACTTTCGTCTCAGAAATTTAATAGAAACTTTAACAGGAAAATTTCCAACAATTGTCTCGGAAGGATACCCCTTTGTTCTTAACTTTTATTATAGTTAAAAGTCTCAAAAGAATGTAAATGCGCAAAAAAATAACAATGATGACGATAATTACGCTATACATTGAACAACAATACTTTCTACAGAATAACGATCTGACGCAGGGGCATATTACTGGGTCCAGTTGGCATAACAATATGAACCGGTGTTTTCAGCGATACAGTGAATTGGCATAACGGCCAATGTGTACTACGGATATGTACTTAGTATAGTTCACTTTACACTGTTAAGCAATATAGTTACTGTCGTAAAACGTGAATAATTCCATAAAGGAAGTTCTAAACAGTTACCTTTTGGGAAGTACAACCAGGGCCCCTTTTAAAAATTTAAGTGGGTGGGCTATTTCCAAAAAGGGACCATTATGCCACTATCCAGCGGAGCGCCACCATCATTTGGCGCGTAGAGTAACGATTTTTTTTTGTGCCACAAATGCGTACAGATTGCTGGAAATGGCACTTGTAAGTTGCATCTAAAAATTCTTTATTTTCAGATCTCATGTCTTCAAAGAGAAAAGTTAACTAAAAAAATCACTGTGTAGGGGTAAAATAGAACTTTATGTTACTTGATAAGCTCTGTTTAATTCATTGTTTTACACAGATAATTGAAGATATAAAGGCACGCTAAGGTTTGTGATGGTAACCGTAGCTTGTATGTAATTAATTGTTAGCTTTGTGTTATAATTATTCGTTTTA
>KN889731.1:15803-31976 GCA_000934455.1 Apostichopus parvimensis | reverse complement strand
CCTTGGCAAGATCCGTTATCTGTACCCTGTACCCGAGGCTTCGGGAGTCCAATCATGTCAACTCACGAACTATGCAATTACAGCTGACATTATGCTGGTTAATTGTTATCTCTGATTTACGAAGCCTTTCATACCTCAACATGCTACACCTTTCACTATTCGAGGAATAGACATGGCACCATAAACTGTCCAATCATGTAGTCAGCTTCTTAAAAATGAATATGCATAACCCAATCGGAAGGCAAATTCTTCGTCAGTTATTATACTCGGCATAAAATCCATTCAAGAAGAGATTATATAATTACATTACAAATAGTTTAACTACCTGTAACGTTTCTAGTCTCGGTTTTTAATATGCAGCCACTTCAAACGTTAATGTTCCGCAGAGAGGTTCAACAGCGATAACAAAGTATCTATTGAAAGAGCAGAGAAGTTACTTCGACAGTGAGACAGGTAACAATTACTTTTAATTTTCTTATCATTCCATGATTGATATTTTAGTAAACGGACTCTCTAACTCGAATATTCGGGTAGGTTCATTCGATCGAAATTATCTTAATCCTTAAAATTTATTTTATATTCAATCCACTAAGAAAAAGCTATCTCGCTTTATCTGCCTTAAATTTGTTCATCAATGCGATATTAAGAATGAACAAAAGTTGACTGATATTATGTCATGCAGACGTTTGGGAATGTTGTAGAACTACGAGTTAATGAGTTAATCAATACAATCTTCAAAAACCAAAACATTTGGAAACGGAATTTTCTTTTAACTTACGCGCTTACTCATTTCGACAAGTGGAATATTAAATTCACTAGATAATGCTGAGTTCATATTAACTTTAATTGGAAAACACATATATTGAACAAGAAATGTAGAATTGACCTTCACGCTAGAATTAAATTTCAGTAATAAAGTCACTTAATAGTCGCGTGTCTGCTTGTTTAGGCTGTAAAAACCCTTTCAGTATCATATCAATAGTTCTGGGTTATAACGAAATCATACAGTAAACTTGAAAATTGGTTAGTATGTAACTACTTGGGCTATGTTTATATATATAGAGGCTTATATTTGTAAATACCTTATTTGTTCTGTTTTTATGAGACTTCAAGTTTAAAGTAATTTAGTAGATATCTGCAGGTATCCTGAATAGTGTAATACAGAAACACTGGCATGTAATTTCATAATGAAAAACCTGCATAGAGGCTAGTTCAAACATTTCTTAATTTGACTTAATTTTAGGGACAACAATAGTAATACCCAACCATTACTCATTAATTATGTTATACATGTTGCCTTCTAATGGGTTACTTATTGGTGAAACAACGAAAGAGGAAATAATCTTCACATTTTGGTATTTAATAAGTCAAATTTAATTAGTCTTACATCCACTTTTCGTTCTTTGTCTACCATGATTGGGATTACAAAGTATACATTACAGATAATGTTAAAAAAATTGGTTTCTAAGAACTCCGATCCGATAATTAACAGTCGATAAGTATTTGAATTTCAATATTTGCAAATTTGCAAATTTGCATTCAGAGATCATGGATGTTGCTATGCATCACTGAGCATGTGCATTAAGTTGCTGTCTGAAGTAATATCATCGGAAACGAAGCAAGCTACCAAGAACAATTTTAGACTTACGTTCTTGTTAAGCATGTGATGATGATGGTAATTTAATGACGCTGATAGTTAAGGACCACGCCATAATCAAATGATGTTCCTTTATTCCTTCATTTGCTCTGTAATGCTCGTGGATAATTCATACAAAGGACAATTAAAAGACATACTTGTATATGTAGACAGAGAAAAACAATAAAAAATATCGACGCAAAAGTCGATTCAATTCAAAATAAGCTTATAGAAAAATGCAAATATTTACACTGAGGCAGACACGAGAGAGACAATAGTCTGTACAAGTCATTCATTTCTGACATTACTGATATATGTCAACAGAAGAATCTTATCCTCAATCCGACAAAATCCAAAGAAATGGTATTTGAAAATATTAACATCAAGCATGCAGGTCTCATCCAAACTAAATCCGAAAAACTTGTAATTGAGGACTCTGAAGTTGAACGTGTGTCTCATACCATGTATCTTGGTGTGTGTATAGATAACAAATTAACATTCACTGGTCATATTTCAAATATACTACGACGAGTCTACTACATTGTATCCACATTGACATATCTCGTTCCGTTCTTCGAATTATACGTGAGGCATAAAGTATTTGTAACATCGATTCTGCCCCATATAATATATGCTGTGCCTGTTTGGTATCATTTTCTACTTGCCTGTGATAAACAAAGAATCAGAGCATTCTTGAAGTATTGTGCTAAGATTTTCAGGTTGGATTATGAGAGTATGGTTGATCAGGTCAATGGTAGAGCTAGGCGTGAATTTATCAGACTAAGTAGGAATATTCAAAGAGAAGAAAATCACCCGCTTCATGCAGAACTGAAATCACTGTGTCGACACACTAGCTATAATCTCAGGAATCGTGCATTGACACCAAAATATAGAGTGCAAGTTTTCAGAAACTCGTTTGTATACAGAGCATCTATTTTTATTCAACATGACACTTTAAATGACTTGATTTGATGTAATTTGTATAGTTTCCACAATTTTTATTCCCTAATTGGGTTACTGTTTCCTAACTTTTATACATTTTATGAATGCACATAACATTTTATTTATTTTATTTATTATACTTACCATTTTCCTATTTATGAACTGTATTTTATGCAATTTATATGGGAATAAACGAAACGAAACGAAAGCCAATACTTTACCTACTTACCTTGAAATACCTATTTGATTTAATGAAAGTTGCTCTTCTACGGAAGTGTAGAAGGGACTTTTGACGTAAAGTGTGAGATATGAAATGCTCAAGAGATGATAATGATAATTTCGGAAAATCAACATTACCATTTCTCTATTGAAATAAACTATATATTTTTTTTCAAATCGTTCCCTTACATCATAGGCCTCAGAAAATGTCCGACGTCAAAGGTTTCCAACAAGAAGCTGCTGCGTATCATCTCACCGAAAAAGAGGCTCATTCATTCATTGAAAATGTTTTATCCATGACAGACTTCTCGCAGAACCTACTCGAGGATAAACTAGCTTTCTTAGACAAACTCATTTATATTATGCACCAAACAATACCCTTTCAATCGGTCTATAGATGTAGCATTCCCTCGAAGGATAGACACAGACCATCCTTCTCTCTCATCAAAGAACACATGTTTAAGAAGTATGGCGGCACGTGCAAAACCATCCAGACCTTTTTCAAATGTTTACTTGATGCGCTTGGCTATAAAACGGACTTTTTCCCAATAACCGTTTTGGGTCAAGAACATGTTGGAATCATCGTGCATGACTTGGCATTTCAGGGCAGCAAACATGTAGTAGATGTTGGCTGTGTGTATCCGACGTTCACAGCTATCCCGTTCAACTTTGGGAGTGAATCCGAAATATACCGCGCCTCGTTTTTAAAGTACAAGTTCGTGCGGAGAGCAGACGGCATTGTGGAATGGTTGCACCAATCACGGAGTGATGAAAACGATTGGTTCAGGTATGCAGAGATGGAGGTTACCAACTTTGTAACCGTTTCGTATTTCTTCGAGACTACCGATCGTGATTTTTCGGATCCATCGAACCTACTCAATAGTATTCTTCGTATTTCGCATTACAACGGGAACTGCTTCTTGAGCGTGAAACATAATATCGTGAAATGGAGCGAGGAACCACAACAAAAACTACTGAGTAAGAGAGTGAAAACAAAGGAAGAAATCCAAACAATCCTTCACGAAGAATTTCCCCAATTTCCAATTGAAATAATCAAACAATGTGTGTCAAACACATTATAAACATAACAGTTATGAACAGCCATAGACATACATGGCATTATTGGTATATTCTTTTGCTTCTTAGTTTAGATTTTTTTAGATTTTAAAACCACCATTTCACGTCCAATCACTGTAGGGCCTACATGGCTATCGCCAAATTGGGTAGGCCCCAGCCTAAAACTAAAAGTTAGGCTAGGCCTTCCCAATTTGGCGATAGCCATGTAGGCTAGGGCATAGTCTAGGCAACTAGCTAGCCAGAGGTTTACAGAAAGAGTCACGTGCACTTGCAAATTCCTTCCATTTCACCATAAGGTAACACAATATCTTAACCACTACATGCTAATGAAAAAGTTGTGTTCCCAAATCATGCGTCTAAGTTATTGTTCAATACCATATGGTATAGTCTAGCCTAAGTTATACTTTCCCAGCAAACACGTTAATGTTTTTAAAATATCAGGACAATATTTGAACAAATGCTATGATAACGTTATAAATGATGTTATTTAAACGTTAAATGTTGAGTCGCTAGAATAGCAGGATAACGTTTTCACAACGTTTTAAATAAACGTTCTTTCGATGTCAGCACAACGTTTTTAAGATGTTGCAAAAATGTTGTAAAGACATAACATTTAAAAGAATTAAGATAATGTTATAAAATTACCTTATCAACATTAAATGTTGAGTCGCTAGAATAGCAGGATAACGTTTTCAAAAAGTTTTAAACAACGTTATTTCGGTGTCAGCACATCGTTTTTAAAATGTTGCAGAAAATTTTGTAAAGACATAATAACATTTTGACAAATGTTATGACAACGTTATAAAAGAATGCTTTTAAAACATTAAATGTTCAGTCGCTAGAATAGCAGGATAGCATTTTCACAACGTTTTATATAACATTATTTCGATGTCAGCACAATGTTTCAAAAATGTTTCATTAAAAGTTGTAAAGACGTTAAAGTAATGTTATTATAACGTTATAGAAAATTTCATATCATCTAAATGCATTTCCAAAACTTCTGTGAGTAATTTAGACTGGTTATTCGAGTTGCGAATGTAATGAAACATGAGATTCAGAATGGTTGGCACTGTCTGGTGCTTCCAACACTATCAGAAAATAGTTAATTAGACTTGAATGCTTTCTGTACTGTCAACTAATTGTAATAAAGCACAAATCATGACATTGTCAGAGAAAGCACATGTATAATAGAAAACAATCCTCCCTCAGAAGCTCCACCATCTTCTTCCAAGGAAGTTCTTTCCTCTTCTGTGCCAAAGAAGTTTGTCTCTGTTTAGAACCAAGAAAACAAAACATACTTGATCATAGAGTAACATCACTGTGAAATGTGGATTGTATATTTGGTTTTGCCTTCAAACATTACATGCCATATTTGTAAGGCTTTCTTCACACTATGACATAGTACTTAAGCACTGTTCATGCAACTGAAACAGTGAAAGTGGGAAACACATTCACCTGATCCTAGATCACTTTTGACCAATGCCAAATACAAAAGGGGTCTACTTAATATGGAGCGTTCAAAGCCCCATGTATGAAAACTGTCAATTAGTGTTTTATTTGTTTTGGAAAATTTGTCAAAATGTTAGCATTTCTTGCAATACCATGTTTTAGTCCTTCACACCTTTGGAACTCCTTTAACCTAATATTACCTTTCATCTCCAATATCCACAATGCAAACATGCATTTGATTGCTGTTGACCCGAGATGATCTTTAACCTCCACCAACATTAATAGGGTGTTCTTCCAATAAACATGGTACACTATATGCCAAGTATACGAGACCTGTCAAGACTTGTCAATGTTACCCTTCCTACGATACGGTGTTTACAAAATGTACACACTTTGACCTGTGTTGACCCTAGATGATTTCTGACCTCCACCAACATCAACAGGGTTCTTCTATGTTTGAACATGTTATATTTGAACAATGGAAATAAGCTATGAAGATTTTCGACCTCTGAAGTATATATCTTTAATTGTTCAAAACGTAATACTGAGTCAAAGTATACAAAGGAACCCCATCCCCCACCCCAACACCCTAACGAAGAGTGCTATTCATTCAAAAGTGTTATTCATCACGTAGATGCTCATGTTATATCACACCTCCCAGGTAGTACAGTTCACCTTTGACATCCCTGCAAACCTCAGTGAGTTTAATTAGTATTTTGACTTTTATGTAAGCTTGAAATTACATTGTGTACCAATAACAATTCTAGAAGTTGCTATATGGTATAAGGAGTATTGTTTACTAGGAATTTAAAACTTGTGTCCACGGGACGCAACATCTTAAAAATGTTTGCGTCGGCTCAGTAAAACTTGCGTCTAGGCTCTTGTCCTCCATGAAAAGCTGCATTTTTAAATACCTGCAGGAACGCGCAATACTTCAATATATAATGACCCTGACAATTCGCTGGTTTATGCGTAATGAAAGCGTGTAGTGGTATGCCTATAATGTGTACAAAAACATTTAATGATTAAACCTTTAATTAATAAACTATAACAAAATGACTGTCAAATTGCGGAAGCGAGAAATTTGGCCTTAGACTAGTTACCATATATGCAGGCCTGGACGGCATAAAATGCACACTGCTGTACGGTATATAACTAAAGTGTGTATGATAATGTTATAGAATATATGTATATGCTGTAAACGAGTGTCTAGACATAATGCTAGCATAAAAATACAGCACTAGTCAACTGATTTTTAGTGAACCAATAAATGTTGCGTGCATATGCCGTGAATATCGGAATAAAGTAAAATGATTTAATCTAAACATAATGCCAGCATAAAAACTACTGCACTAGTTAACTGATTTAAGTGAACCATTAAACGTGCGTGCATTGCCGTGAATGTCCAATTAAACGATTAAATATAGACATAATGTCAGCATACAAATACTGCATTTGTCAACTGATTGATGTGGATCATTAAATTCTGCGTGCATATGCTGTGAATGTCGTAAATCAATTAAAGCGAGTCTCTAGACATAATGCCAGCATAAAAATACTATACTTTTCAGTTTTCAACTGATTTAATTAAACCATTAAAGGAATAACGAAGGCAGGGATCATATTTAAAGAATATACTAAAATACCCTCCTGAAATTTGTTGCACAAACAGGGTGGTACTAAATCTCTTGTAAAACAAATAATTAGATTTTTTTTCAACATGACACTTTTGAGATATATGCTTGTACAGAGCAACTTTACAACCTCATTAATTAATATTGAGAAAAGTTAAAACCCTGAAATTTGGTAAGGTGTACAAACTGTATGTTTATAATTAAACCCAAAAAACCTTACAGTTCTCACATGGCTATGCTGTAATCAAATGGCTTCAAAACCCCTTCAATATGCTGAATCGCAGAACAAAATAGCAAAGTCAGAGCTGCACAACTTGCACTCATATAATTTACAGGAAGCATTGTAGTCCCCTAATCATTATTTTGTATTGTCTGCACTGGACATATAACCTCTTAAAGAATCAAGTATCCTGAAGCAACCGTTTGTAGAGGTCGGGTGGGAGAGAGAGACAGTCAAAGAAGACATGACACAACCAGAGTTAGAACTGAACTGCCTTGTATTTAACTTAACATGCCACACCCGGTGTACTGTACCAGTACCACCTTTACATTTTATACAACACCTAATTATATTCCGGCCATTTGATTGGTCAATTGCTCGTCGATTGCATGCAAAATCCGCATTATTGCACGCTATGAAATAGAACCATGCGTTATACTTTTTTGATAGCACTTTTTCAATGGTAAGAGAGCAGAGAAACCTGTTATTCGAAACAATCTGTTGCATGAGTGCATTTTACATCCAATTATATCCAAATTTGAAGGTGTTGTATAAAACAAATAATGAATGGTTTCCATTCGTGCAATAGTGCAAATATTTCATTCGTTGAAAGATGTAATTTGTTCCATTCAACTCGGCTGCGCCTCGTTGAATGGAACATTCCATCTTTCAACTCATGAAATATTTGCACTATTGCACGAATAACCATTCATTATTTGTATAATATCTACATTACAACAAGGCACGAGAACAATATACAATTACATAACATACATTCCTCAAAAATACAGATGTACCTCTACAAGTTTAGGAGCAATTTCTCACTTAAAATTGCACATTTTTTCTCACAACAAAATACCAAAATTGATTAGTTTACATTTCAGAAACAAGAGTAGGCCTATTGTCGCATAGCTACCTACTGTAGAACCACAGATGATTTATTGATAGCTTTAAAACAGATGGTCCAAATAATATACAAGAAAGGCCTAGTTTCATTTTAGGCATTAGGCTAGTGCCACAAATATGCAACCGCGAATGTTTTATTCCCGGTCATTTTCATAGGCCTAGGTGATCATTTATAATTTACAGCGGTGTGCTGCACAGGCCTATATTATAGGCTACATCCTAGTCCAAGGCCTGGGCTAAACTTCGATTTAAACTCAGATTCAGGATACAGGCCTAGGCTATATCAACATTCACGTCCGAAGGTTTTTAACAACGCACGGGCATAAGTTATAAATTTGGCCTAAGCTTACACTACATGTAGCTACACTTGCGTTCCTACCATTAGCATATAAATTGGTAATTAGAGGCTGCTACACTCAATACGGCCGTACACAATCAAACTTACCTTCCACTTTTTCAAGACTGCTATTATATATATATAATTTGCAGCAAATTCTCGATCGTGACGAAACATGTAATAGTGGTCAATTTGTTATGCCTCATTTATAACTCTGTGTTGTGGTGTCTCATAATTCCATTCATAAGCGTCTTTCTGAATTTTTGTCTCCTGTAAGGCTATAAAGCATACATTCCTCATATTTGCGATGGTCTGCTCCAAATGTGTAAATTTTCCTTGAAGACTGTTTACATTTGATGGTAATCTGGTCTGTGTGTGTCTTATTCTCTCTTGTATACCTGCCCGGTATTTGGTGATTGGAAGTATTGAATCCAAATCACAAGGCAGTTTATAGCAGTCTTGAAAAAGTGGAAGGTAAGTTTGATTGTGAACGGCCTCAATCTAAGTTACAGTTTATTTATAATTTGTAACAATAGGTAGAGGCATGCGTCGCCTGTACAGTTAACGTATTATTAATAGTCATTCAATAAATATAACTGAATGATGACATATTCTTGCTATATCTTTAACTTAACGGGAGTTAACTCAATCTAAATCACTATTTGTTTATTTTTTGTAATGATAAATAGAGGCATGGGTCGCTCGTAACAGTTAACATATAAATAAAAGTCATTCAATAAATATAACTGAATGATGACATATTCTTGCTATATCAATAATGAGGATTTTCTCAATTTCAATTACTGTTAACTGCAGTTTTGTAATAACCAGAGGCATGCGTCACTCAGCAACTAACATATCATGAATAGTAATACAAAATATGTATCTGAACGGTGATATATTGTTGTTATATCAATCATGTATGTGTTCCCTCAATTTCTTTTCGTTTCTCATATGATGTCTCTATGATTGTATGGTGTTAACATAAAGGTGACATTATTCGCTTCTAAAAAAGCGATTCTAGTTTTGTTAGTGAGGTGTGTAAGACTGTAGTTCTAACATGTCTTGGGTAACATTTGAATTTCCCTTAAGGTTGTTTTCCGCCATTGAGTCATACAAACAGTAGACGGTAAGAATATCTGCTGCACAATTGCTGTAAAAAACTAAAATTAAGAAATTTATCACCTTGCCTCCTTTGCAAAGTAAAAACAACATACTCTTGCAAATACGTTATCAAGTTGTTGGTAGGTAGCGTGGGAGGATGCCTTTGAGATTGCTAGACTGGGTCAGACAGATGTGAAAGTAACAACAGTTAAAGTTTCATTGACTTGGGGAATTAATCATTGTAGCCCAGAAATCAGGGCACAATCGCCATTTTTGTACTGCATGAGCTGAGATGTTATGACGTCCTGGGGTTGTGCGCAAGGAGGGTTTCCAGCTGCCATCCCCAATTCTAATAAGAAATTGAGGATGATATGCAAAATGGTGCTATATTTTGCATCATTTCAAAGTAAAGGTTTTTTCCGTACATACATTTTTACATATGATTTACTTTGTGTAATAGCAACCCAGGTTATATTATTCCCATAAAACAAATATCGTCAGTCGGCGATGATTATATTGTTTGCTCTAAAGCCAAATGGAGGTACACAAGGGCTCAAAGAAGCATTTAGCAGACCATGAGAGGATCCCTAATTAACTTTTATCCGACCATTTTGTATTGCTATTTTATCAATGCGTCGAGGCAGCGCCATGATTAACAGGCGGCAACGAACTAATTCAAAGGATGAATACTTCGTTGCATTTCCATCTTATTTCAACATTGTCATTCGCAGTGCAATAATCCATCATGGTTCTACTATAGGCCTACCTAGAATGGTTTCCAAACTGGTAAAGCAAATTTCGATCAATAGTAATAGTTTTGTTTTAATCAGCTCTGCCTGATTTATAAACGTCTATAAATAAAGTCAATTAACTAACCTGATGCTTATACTTGTACTAATGTTCAACCACATATACAGTAGCTATACCCGTATAGATATATATTTGCCTTGTACACATAACATGTTGCAACCTAATTCGTATAACTACAACTGTAGTCATTTTCATGAATAACATGGTAAAGAGGCAAATAAGGTTTTTTCTCTTTCAATTCATGCTTTATTATTGTCATCTAATATCAAATAACCTGCTGCAGTTATGGCAAGTCAATATTGTCGGCTACCGGACCAAACGGTAAATCTCTATGACGGCTTGCTTTACCGTCGCGGAATTGTCTTAACTCTACTCGGTTCTATTTGCTACAGTGTCTCCGACATTTTGATATTTAAAGTCAGTGGAACAGTTCCCTCTGCAGTTATATCTGCGTGGATCTCATTCGTGGAACTAGTCCTCAGTATGGTTTATATTCCTTTCTTGTGCCAGTCTTGTTTGCAAGTTCAGGAGTGGAAGACAATCTTACTATTGGTCTTTAGTGGCTTCATCACTGCCATTGCTGATATTTCATACTGCTTAGCTAATGTCATTATATCTCCTGGTCGGTCTATCACCCTGCATTACACTTCAACGATATTTACGACTATCTTAAATTTCATCTTTCTCCGGGACCAGTTTCATTTTAGTGACGTCATATTTGCCATTCTTTCCTGCATCGGTGCAGCGGTTACTGTTTCGACGCCATTTTCGACGGAGAACGATGCAGCTGGTTATCAAGTTGGTGTGGCACTAGCACTCTTAAGTGCCATTGGTTATGCGGCAACAACCGTATCTGCTGCGTACCTCAGTGATACAGTTAACCCATTGCTAGTCCTGTTAACGATTGGCCCAATCACTTTACCCTTAAACGGTATACTGTGTGTATATTTCCAACTCTCGACTTTCTTTTACTCAGCACCGGTCACCGCGAATCTTTTGTCGGTAGGACTATTTTGGTTTTTAGGATCTGGTTTTCTGTTGGTAGCAGTGAAATATGAACGGCCAACTGTAGTCGCTGTTGTTATGACAACACAAGTGATTTTCGTTACCATCGGTCAGTGTCTATTTCTTGACATCGTTACGTCATGGATGGATTGTATAGGGATATTCTTAATATGCGTCGCCTGTGTTGGCGGTGCAACTATGAAGCGAGAAAAGACATCGTCTTCAGGACACGATAACACTTCTAGTGATACCTACTGAAAATGTAAGCACACTAGAGTTTAGTCATATGGTCGGGCTCTTTTTAATACAACTGAACTATGTTCGGAACAAAATAAAACCAATTAGCCAAACCTGCGATACGTAGGCTAGACTATATGACATTGCAATATTTGAGAGAATCTGCGCGGAGTAACATGGGATACGAAGTCGAGTACCGTTCGCACTGCAAGACATGTTACCAGCTCTCGTTTGGCTCGATGAATCTATGCTGCATGAATAATTGTGACTTTTCGCATATTCTATAGTCTGGATCTAAGAACAATTTCTTGTACTTTTAGCTTTTTTTCTGTTTAGCCGATACTGCGGCAGATTTTGGTCACATTTTACTACAATGGCAGTGCTGAATTGTGTAACAGTCTATATTCAAACCATGGCAATCGGTTCAATTATTGTATGGGTTTCTTAATATAGCTTCTCTTGCTACAAAGACCGTAGTGTACGGTGATGTCATATTTAGTTTTGAGATGGGATTGGGAGAGGATGGGATGGGGAGAGGATGGGGTGGGAACATGATGTCGGTGGGGGGGGGGGAGAATGATGTCACCAAAAACAAAGAGTCACAGAAATAAAGAGAAGAGATAAGGTTTCGAATCCTTGTAATGATCATAACGAGTAGGTACGTTTGGTTACTTAACTGTAACGAAATTGTTCAATGTGGAGTGTTAGCGCCCACGACACTTGGGACCTTAGCTCAAAGAAATGCCGACAGCCCCATCCCCACCCCTCCCCACCAATCACAAATTGTGTGTAAAACTACTCTGTATTGGTTTGTACGTGATACATTGACAGAAAACGTCCGTAACTACAAAATATTCCACATTATGATGCTTACAAGCGACATGTCGCGAAAAAATGTTTTGAAAAGTCCATAACATACCGAACCTGAAGTATATTTGTACAGTAACATATGTATTCAGAGTTGAGCGGATTCTTTGCTATAAACTTCTTCACTCAGTGTCCTAATTGGTGTAGAATAAGTGGTTAGAATTTGTCCAAGAATTAAGTCAGAAACTGGTACATCAGAGACAGTTCCATTGAGCTCTATTGATCACTACAAACATATTAATAATTAATACTCACTTTTGGACACCAGAGATATAACTAAGTCCCTGATAAAGGTTGCCCAATATACAAATCTTGAGTAGAACGTTCCAATGTTCCTATACCTGGAAGACAGTTACATCTATGCATGCACTGTCACTCAATGGACAGTTTTCTTTACCTAATTGAGTTAACCAATCAAGTCTGTCAACAACCAATTAACAAATAAAAATTGTCATATAATGAATGAACACTGTTTGCTTTATTTAATTCATTGTGAAACATCTCGACGACTTACGACTAAAAATTACTCTTCCTAAACTCGTGTGGTACAGCACTGACAGTGAGGTCATTTCTTTGACCTTGTACCATTACACAGATAATCTCATCACCTCCTGCTGCTCGAAGCGTAACGAGGACCAGATCTTTGAACAAACTGAATCTTTGAAACAACGTCTCTCATCTTCAGATTCCTGCATGTGATGCATCAGACCTATTCAACAGTATTGTTAATGAAACCCCATCGCCTGCATGTGATGCATCAGACCTATTCAACAGTACTTTATATAATGCCGATCACCTGCATGTGATGTATCAGACCTATTCAACAGCACCGTATATGACACCCTATCACCTGCATATGGTGCATCAGACTTATTCAACAGTGCTGTATATGACGGCCCTCACCTGCATGTGATGCATCAGACCATTCAGCAGTACTGTATTAATTGCCCCATCACCTGCATGTGATGCATCAGACCTATTCAACAGCACTGTATATAATGCCCTATCACCTGCATGTGATGCATCAGACCTATTCAACAGTATTGTATATGACCCCCCATCACCACCAGATTATTTCAGTTAGTCATGTGCTTGTTCTTGCAGTTTCTGATGAGGTCATGTGACACAGACATACACAAATATCACAATTAACCCTATGAAATAAGAGGAAGTATTTATCCCTTTTGGTCTCGTTTTCTGTGAGCGACTTTTGTCTGTAGCTTCATGTCCCATTTCATGATATTCGATGACATAAAAGACTATTTCAATTTATTTTCTTCCATATTTCTGAAAAACTGTGACAAGATTTAATCAACCTCATTTAACTACAGTGCAGGCATCAAATGGTAGGATCTGAGCATTCATAGTTCTAAACATGTAGCTGCTATAATATTAGAATATGTAACCGCATGATGTCACTGTTCTTAAATAGCAAAGATAACGCTTCAAACTAGATTTATTTTTTTGGGCCTACACAGGAAATCAAGAAATTACAGCGCATTCAAAATTCTGCTGCCCGCCTCGTTACAAGAACAAAGAAATTTGAGCATATAACACCCATTCTCAAAGATCTCCAATGGCTTCCTGTCCAGCAGCGCGTTACTTTCAATATTTTATGTATTACACATAAAATTCTTGATGGTGTGGCACCGGTCTACCTGGAGGAGCTTCTGAGTCAGCGTGTTCCTATAGTCGTAGTTTACGTAGTAGCTCCTCCGATGGGGAAGTCTGGCTCAATCAACCACGCTCACATAATAATTTCTATGGTCAGCGTGCTTTTTCGACCCGTGCATCACGCCTATGGAATAAGCTTCCACATTTACTTACGTCAGTGGACGATTTTTATCTTTTTAAGTCTAAACTGAAGACTCATCTCTTTGAAGAGCATTTTTAATCAGAATTGTTTATGTATTAATATTTTACATAGTATTCTTATTGTTGTATCAGAGAGTTTAAACTTTTCTAATTTTTACTGAATTTGATCATTTTATTTCATTGCTTGCAATTTATATGTTGTACAACGTGTTGAGATGTTTTTACATGTAATGCGCCTTTTAAGAATATATTTACATTACATTACATAGATACCATCGTAAAGAGGTTTCTCTTCTTGCTTCATGCCGAACTGTTTGACAGATTTATATCTGATGTAAACAACTTTACACAAAGAGATAAAACTTGCAGATCAGAAATAATCAGTTACGATAGTAATTCTGTGATATGAATCCACTGGCCAATATGAGCTATTCTTTGGTCATCTTTCTCTTTCCTTGAATAACACAAAAAGTCTCATTTTAAGTTGACAAATTTACTTTCAAATTCATAAATCCCGACTGACTCCTTGCTCTGTTCATCATAGTCCACCCATTCCTGGGAAAGTAAAAAAAAAACAGTTACCGACATCATTTCTGCCAACAAGAATGAAAACTGCATAACAGCAATCTGAAAAATCTTTGACCCAGCAAAGACTTCGGGAGAACAGACTTTTTAATTAGTTGCTTCAGTGTAACCATGACAGCTTTTGTACAGATCAAAATTACATTGAAACCTAGAATACATATTTTACTATCAATTAATACATACGGTGGCTAGGAACATAATATCTCGCTAAAGTTCACCAACGTACAGCAAGAACAATCATGGCAAATTAAAAATTCAGTTTGCACACCAAATAACAGAATTGATTGATTTAATTCTTTTCTGCATAGCTGGTTGTAACTACATTAATCTCTTATTTAGACTGTGAGGTGTATCTTTCTCTGTGAACTTTATGTTGCTGGGTTAGCATGATTCAGATTTCATGCCCATAACAATTTACAGTTTGTCGAATTATTCCTTTTTGGCATCACTCTCTTTACTGGTCGGAAAGAAGACACTTCTTTGTTCATCAAAATATGTTCCGAACAAATATGATATGCTTCTTCAAGTTCTGTTATTAAATTCTTTCTGGTTATTTGTTACAAGAGTCTGCCACATACACACATCCCTCCTCTGGGATGTATTAATGATGAGATACATAAACATCTTAGGCAAATCATAGATATAACACTTTCACGGGAGAGAAGCATAGATCTTGTCTCTTTTGTTTCGGATGTTAAACTTACTTAAACGGTGCAATGCTCTTTTATCCTGGAGTGTAAAAGGTGAATGTGGTTAACAGTTAAATAGTGTTTGCAAAACTTAAGGATAAAACCCAACCAGCAACTTTGCCAATATAACAGATAATTCACTAAAGCTGATATGTTAAAAGCAGTGGAATCCCTCTCAAGCAGAAATAATCAGCACCTCATGTGTAAACAAAGGTGCATGGTTAGGTTTAAGCTCATCCATGAGTAATATCATAATAATAATAAATGAGACTTTTATAGCACCAAATCAGTAGACAAAAGTCACTGCTCAAGGCGCTTTACAAAGAAAGCGGATTAATTTACAAAAGAACAAGTGAAAAGATGGGTCTTAAGTAGACTTTTGAATGTAGAAAGTTTAGAGCATGTTCGAATGTGATCTGGTACCTTGTTCCAGAGATAAGAGCCAGAGTATTCAAAGCTTCTGTAACCAGAGGTCATCAAGCGTGGTTTAAGAACAGTTAAATACAGTTTGTTGGAGGAATGAAGTGTGCGAGTTGAAATATATGGCAAGAGAAGTTGCGACAGGTACTGTACACAGGCTGTTCCAGATGATGAGCACAAAAGGTGAGAGAAGTACACACATAAGTACACACATAAGCCTA
>KN889730.1:9135-27667 GCA_000934455.1 Apostichopus parvimensis | reverse complement strand
GGAGATACAGGCATAGTGAGCCACATTCCCTGAACTTCTGTAAAAATACTGAAATGCATGTTTTTATAAATTAGGAGAACCTCTTTTTTTCACACATCTCACTATCCCTTGAAATCCCTCCCCCCCCCCCACCCCCAACTCAGATTAATTCCTCTCTCACAGACCCGTTGTAAATCTTGTTGAAAATGAATCACAACATTCAGAGTTAAGTGTCAGGGGGAAGGGTGGGTGGGGGGGGAGGAGATCTCCTTAATTATACCACTTACTATGAACATGTTATGCTAAGGACAAAGCAAAACCTTGTTAAGATACTGTAGGTTTTTCAACTGTGCAGTGAAAATAGCAACATTCACACAAGATATTATGAATTTTCTCAAGGCCTTTGATTAGAATTTATATTCCCAAGGGTTGAAGGTACCTCTTTGATGCAGTTTTTAAATTCTTGTCGAGTGATGCTCCAACTCTTATCCTTGTCCGCCTGCGCGAAGAGGTCAACAACTCTCAGTCTTTTCTCAGATAAGTGACGAGCGATTATTTTCACCGCCTCTGGTAGATCGTAGACTAAATCTGGCTGTGGGCTTCGAGATGGAACAGCTAGACTTGTGATGGCTATATCGGTGTCCTGGATATTAATCAAACAGGGGGAAAGAAATATTAAATCACCAAAATTAAAAGTTAGGTGAACCAATCGATAATTAAACCTTTCCTTTGAAGGAAACTTTCTAATTATTGATTGATCTACAGTGTCCCAAACTTTCATCTGCAAACACCACTACATAATTACGATAAGTTATTTGCAAATCACTTTTATGACAGATAAACTAAACTAATATTCTCAGATAGAGCAAAAAAAAAGGTATTACTTACCCAAACTTTGGACCTTCCTGTGGACACTTTTTGTAGTTTTGTTGTTTTTGGTTTGAAAGTCCTAAAGATATATGACGTTTAAACGCCTTAAAGTAACTAAACAGTGAAATTGGTGTGTATTTTGAAAGTTTATTTTTTGATTAGATTTTTGGTAACAACAGATGAGAACAGACTGAGAGCAACTGTCAGAGTTTCATTTGTTAACCACTCAATAATTTAGAGGTTAAATGTCAGCTTTCCAAACTTCACTGCCTTTGACTCTAGAGTTACTCCCATTTAAGCTCAGCAAAATCCTTGATCCAACACAGTGAACCATCTCAGATTTATTTATAACTTTCCGTCCTCTCTTAATTTCGTAGTAGAACTACTTCCACTGACTCATAAAATTTTCTTAAATTTTTTGCATTGATAGTAAATGAATACTTGATTAGGTTAATGGAATACCAAACAATGAGAAACACCAAAAAGAAAAAAAATCATAAATAAATATAAATGAATGAGAAATGGGTGCAGATTTAGTCACATCAATATTGGAAATTTAATTATATTTCAACAAGAATGAAGGATCAATTTGAGAATGTAACTGAAACTAACAAACAAACATGACATAGATTTCTTGTTATGTGAACATAAAACATTATGGGTAAAGTAAACATGGAGTGGGGGTGGGGCTGTGCCAATTGGGAAAGGCAGATAGGGTAATATTCCGTGCTATACTGTTTACAGAATCAGAATAATCTTGTAAGCCAACAAACAGAACATTATAGTTGTAAATACTACTGAACAGGCAAGTAGCAAGTCTTGGATTTTGTTCAAAACGAACAGGATTTTTTTCTTGCCAGGTTTTCCAAGATATAATGTTACTTGTCCACCAAGACTTATGTATAATGAATGATTGAAAAAGGCAATTATTGTGCAAGATGACAACTTTGAAGGAAAGTGTTGTGTGTGCAACAAAAAAAAAGCCACTATAAATACAAAACAGACACCAAAAGAAGGCAATATTTCAATCATTGTGCAGTGCAGACTATCCTGATAAAATCACAGTACCTCCTTAGTTTCATCCAATATGGGTGTCACTGATTTCCTATCCATGGACTGAATTGGACAGAATGTGGAGAAACATTTATCATGTATCCAAAATGAAATTCAATAATGTAGCAGACAAACAGGTGAGAATTTCTAGCTTAAGGAGTGTGTACAAAGACTGAGGAATGGGATGCCAAATGTAAAATATTGTTTCTAACAAATTATTATATTTAACAGTTATTGACTGCTAGTGGTTGAACAGGGACTAATTTAGTGTTAAACCTTTACATAAAGCCTTTATCAAGTCTCTGAAATATTGTTAACCATGAAGCTCTTAGAAATATACTGTAAGATTCTGTCTACAAAAATTGGGGTCATTTTTGGCATACCAGTGTATTATGAGTAACTATGTATTAGATAAATGATTCCCAGAACACAATATGACATAATGTTCAGCTAACATGAAGCTATTTTACAATCTCTCAGGATGATAAATGTTGAAAGGTAAAGTTGCGATTTATGCATGGCGGGCCCATCAGGTCCAGAATGGGATGAGGGTTGGCAATGGGTGGTTTCATGGTCTGATTCCTTTCTTGAGGAATTGATTTGCATGTCTTTGCTTAAATATTATCAAGTGTCACTTAATCACTTCTAAGTTATACAACATGCAAAAAAATACAGCTGTTAACATTGATACTGCATTCTATAAAGTAATTAAGCATGTATCCAGGTGAAATTAAAACAAAAACCAAGATGCCAAGGGAAACTATCCTCATCTTCTGGGGAACAAGAAATAAACAGCTATGGAACAAATTACAATTCTGTTAAGTAGCCTTATCCCAACCCTGTTGACGAACCTGTTCTATGTTTTGAATTTTTCTTTGGACAATTCTGTTGAGTACCCTCTGCTCCAAGATTGTAAGCTCTGGTTTTCCCTGGAGCCACTTCTCTCCTAGGCCCATCGTCTCTAATCCATTTCTCAGCTTCACTCGATTCTTCAGCCACCCCTTGTAATCTGCCATCTTCACATCTAATTCCTGACCAAAATTAGATCCATGGATATGCATTAACATTACAATTGGATGATGGAAATGTAGTAGTGAAAAAATAAAATTCATAAAAATAATTAATTATGGAGTTGCAAGTTTCTTCTGGCTATAAATTAAATACATACTGTACAGTAGTTTGTAGAAAGCTGGATGGAAACTGTCTAGAATCATGAGCAAATAGCCAACTATGTTATAATTACCGTTAGGGCAAGCTTCACATTTAATAAAATCAGTTAGTCATGCGTTTTGCCAAGAATTAGACACATGAAGACAAACAATTATCAAATTAAAAATAAAAGTAAAATATAGTCTACTAGTACTACATTCACATTTTATGGTCAGAGATGAAAAAAAAAATTAAATATGCAATAGTAAAGGAATGTGGTCTGTGTACCTTCTGATGAAGTTCCTGTGTTTCTTGTTCGCTTAGTATTCTCGGTTCTTCAGGCAAGAAGATCCTGTGATCCTCTGCTGAGGGTATCAGTGGAGACGATAGCACCAGAATGTCAGTGTCTTTACCTTCCATATCGTTCATTGGTGGTGCAATAAATGTCCTTTTCCTTATCCTTGTTGAACCCCATATTTTCTTTGCTGTGGCAAAGACTTTGCTTTTATGCAAATCTCTGGCTTTGTAGTGCTTTATCTGGTCTTTGATTGGGAGGAATTCCCAGCTTTCTGGGTTGAAGAGCCTCTTGAGGCCATAGTCAGACCACTCAACATCAACCATCATCAAAACTGTAAGAATAAATACAAAAACTATGCAAGGTTACTTTATTCAAAGTTTCTACCTTTTTATGTAACATTTATTAAATAGATTTGGCCTTTTGTTAGTATCATGCTTCAAAGCTTAGGGGTCTAAGTGGAATGTGTATGCTTTCCAACTTAAACTTCTAGATAATGTCATAAGGCGGCATGAACTTGTGAGATACATTTAAATATCAAAAGGTCTGCACAACATAGGGACTCTTAATTGTATTTGAAATACTTGTATGTCTGACTCTGAGTCTAACCATGACGGCGAGTATTGGTCCTCGGCAAGGCGTAAAGTAGCTATGCCATTTTTATGGACTAGGCATAGGCTAGGCCTACAATAACTTATGTCATGGTTAGACTGAGTGACATACTGTTAGTGTTAGGCATAGGCAAAACTTGATCAAAAGATTTAACTAAAATGCAAAAAGTAATTTACCCAGTGACGTAATTCGAAGAGAAGAATTTTACAGCAACACACCAAGTTCAATATCTTTTGTAAGTCGTAACGTATGCTACATCAAAACATAGTACGCCGAAGGTCCATGCTGACATACAAACAGTGATCAAAACAGGCTAGTTAAACTACTCGAAGACTAGTTTCGCGACGCTTTATTTACATGTATTGTACGCCTATTTACATAAGTTGCTTTGGCGACCGAGCGACCGTACAAACACTATTATTGTATTTCGTGCTAGCGCCCTCTATTTTAGACGGCGATTTCCAGGGTAGTATAGTAAAATGTTCATTGAAACTGTATACAGTATATAGTACACAGTACGGCTTAGTGTTTCGTTAGCTTACTATTATACTGGTATCTATAGCACTAGTACTAGTAGTACTAGTAGTACCAGGTCCGAGCATCCATTCACTGTTACTGAATCTTAACGTGAGTATTTTCACAGTCAATTCAGCAGATATCGCACAATCGCATCTTTAAATAACTGGTCGAGACAAAAGGTGCACAAACCGTTTACGTTAGATCTTACTTACGAAGGTTAACATTAGCTAGCCCTACTTACCCTGGCATTTGGAAACATCATTACATTTGAACTTGAACTTGAAGGTGTATCAACCGATAGGCCAGGCTAGAGCGATTTGCCTCTAAACTAAGAAAGGTTTAGACTTAAAAATTATAACGTAGGCCTAGGCCTTATTAATATTAAGATTTTGTTCAAATACACACTTCTAAGAAGGTTCATAACCTTGCCTAGCTATGTAGGCTAGTGAGTTTTTACTCTAGGCCTAGTCTGAAGGCATTTTTATCTTTTGTTGTCATTTGTTTCCGTGTAAACTTTGTCATCCTTTGTAGATTGTGTACTTTGTGAGTGGGTTGGGGTTTGTTATTCACTGCAATAAATATCACCAAGGCCTGTAACTGTGTAAGTGTTAAAATAGGTCAAAGAGAGTTTGTTGCACTTAGTTCAATGTTTTTTACCCTTGAGGTCAATCGCAACAATAAAATGCATGAAAAGTTGTTACGTTAGGCCCTTACCATAGTGTCAGCTTTGATGCCTATATACGACTGATGAAAATTCAGTTAATGCCAAATCAGGATTTGTTGTCATGAAATTGCATTCAGTAGTAGTACAGCTTCATAGTGACATTTATCTTGCTAGGTTTGATACACATTCAAAGAAATTTTATGGCCCTAGAGTGAGATTTTGGACTAACTTGGATACCATTGAAATATAAATTGTGATTCATAGAAGTTTGATAGTGCTTGCTTGTTCATCCTCTAGCCTATGTTGGGGACAAAGATGATGAGTTTTGTAGACAAAGATTTATCCCTCCCATACCATTCTCCCATAATTGCTGTTTTGTTGTTTAATTCATAGGTTTTGAATCCTCAAGAAGTCATCATGTGTTTCAAAGCTACCTGCCAGAAATGTAACAAGACCACATGGAAAGGTTAGTTCCTTGCAGATTCATTCATGAATGCATACTATTGCCCTAGAAGTACAATAGTTATATCGGAACTGGCCACCTTAAGTGGGTCTTCTACTACTGCCCTTATGGTATCTTCGGTAATCTGTGTGGGACATTTTTGTGTGTACTTTGAAACTAACTTGACCAGCTTCAGAGTTTTACTACATATCTTGCCAACAATGTTTAACAAAGTATATTAAATTGTGTACACTCGAACCACACTAGTCTTACAAATTTGTCATTTAAAATGTCACAGACATGTTTGGTATGTTAAAACATGAAAAAACAAAAGGACAAAGCCATGCTTGGTAAACTGCTGCTGCTGGTATGTTTGTTTGTTTCTTTCTATTTTTCTTTCTATTTTTGAAAGAGGTGAATAAAAAAGGAAGAGAGGCTAGGGCTCATGGTTTGACCTTATAACATAATACAGCAGTTTAGTTAATCTAACTGAGGACTAATGTTGAGTTGCCTGGTTTTCATATTATCATTAAGGTTTAAAACCAACCTCCCCACACTCTCTTCCAAGGAACAAACAGTTTGCGATGGTGAATATTGGGGAAAAAATGAAAATAATACTTATGCATAACAGGAGGGTGATATTTTCCCAGCAGTTTGTGAATGTTGGATTGTTAGATACTGTTCATGAAAACTTCAAAATTGTCAGTCTTTCATCCAGTTCTAGATGATTGTATGACCTTGGAGACACACTAAGTGTGTGTGGGGGTGTTTGTGTACAGGCTGGAATTATTTTATTTGCTTAGGGTGTAAGTTTCAAGTGATTTGATTCTAGCCCTTTACCTCATCCAGCAGTCCAAAAATAACAAACAAGTGGGTAAGGGTCTAAAGCATTTGGAACATGAAAGTGCTTAATCTGATAGGGGGAGAGTACAGTTGCTCATAGGAACATGTACAGAACTATTCTCCAGAAATGGAGGAAGGAGGGGAGGCGGTGGGGGTTGGGGGGTTGGGAATGGGTAATGAAAGACAGATTAAACTATTTAGTATTTATTGCAGACCCTCCAGAAGCAGCACCCAATATAAAATGACAGTTCGATATCGTAGAGTATGAGTCCAGTAACATTGATGCTGGAGGGGGGTGAGTGGGGAATGTGGAGGGAGCTAGGCACATATTGTTCTTTTGACCTCTAGTTGGAACATTGCCAAATATTGCATTTGTTTGTTCTTTACAGGGTGTGGCAAACACATTGAGAGTGTGATGAAGGATGTCCCAGAAGACCAGCGATGTCAATGTCCTCGAGAATAACTCTCTCATAAATCAAATATCTATGAGACACCATAATGACAATGTTAATCACAAAATATCTCTCATCATTTATGTTAATACATATATTTGGGTTTCTAAAGCATTGGTTGCATGCAATGGAATGTAATAAGGGATCAATTTTTTTTGGGAAATAAACCCTAAAATTGAAACATTTAACCAAAGTTGGGCAACTAGAACAAATTAATGATGAACACTTGGTGAAGATTATGAAATTTTAATAATTAGAAATGGGAGATATAAATGGTGGTTTTATATTTTTCGCCTCTGGTAATTGAAGTTGGCTTTCCTTACTTTCGTCAGATCAATACTGTTTCACTTTCACACTGATATTACTGTATCTCATTATATACATATATCTTCATAGTCTGTGTTTGTTCTTAATTTAGTACATTTTCTTGCCTTTGTTAAAAGTAAGATTGAAATCATGAAGCAATGCACTAATGGAGCAAGTTTGTTTTCCTACAGACAACAGAGCTTTGCTGGGTTTGCTCTCCACTAGTCATTTGCTAACCTTGTTTGCTCTCTGTAAAACAGTCCTGATGTAAACAAGAAGAAATCTTGAGACAGTGTTTGATTATCAAATAAAGCTTTTGAAGTCTAGATTGGACCCTCTAAGGAATTTTATTTAGAAGTTTGTAGAAGTTCTTGAATAACACAAATATTAATACCACTCTCAAGATTCCTACAATTGGTTTTAAGTTTGTTTGATGACAAGGACTATCATCTCAAGGCCAAGCTAGTTGTACAAAACAAAAGTTCATATCATTGTTAGCAATAGAGGGACAGCAAAGTAAAAGCCTGCAAGACTGTCTTTGAAAGTTCTGCTGATACCATCAGATGTCAAATTTATTCAAGTTTGCATGAATACTGGTATGGAATGATGTTGTGTACTATCATATGATTCCATTGAGATACAGCAATGTTAAACTGGTATTCAGTAGTAAGCAAATCTATATGCAATTTGAGGTCTTTTTATTAACGGTCATCAGTGTTGACCTCAAATATGGTAGAAAGTGACCCCAAATATGCTAGAAAGTGATCTCATATATGCTAGAAAGTCTAGTTATGGTCACCCATGCTCTCTAACTTGAGCAAGAATTTTACTGCCAGTCTCTTGGTATTTTTTCCTGATTTAGACAGAATTGTCTTTCTCAAAATTTCAAAATAATTTTGACATTATGAACCACCGGAGAAAAGCACTTTCCAAAACTTTTCATCGTGCTGAAATTTAAGGCAAATGTTGATGAACTTTTAATTTTGGAAATGGTATGATACTTCCAGACTGAAACTCAGGATTCTTACTTTTAGAATGTAAAGAAGTAGTACATGGAATGTTGTCTTTTCTGTTCAGTCTTCTGTAGTACATCAGCAGTCTATGGTCTTTCAATTTCACCCGCCTTTATATCTGAAATTGCTCAAGATATGCAGTAGGCATCATTACCATAGAACAGTTCATATTCATTGCTGATGTAGTATTCATATCTTGTTTACTCATAGAATTATCATAAATTCTTATGTGCCTTATAATAAAAAGTATGTTCTGTTTATATTTTAATGTATGCATTATTATCATTTTGTATCTTTTATCAGTGTTAGACAGGGGATGTTGGGGGGGGGGTGGTAGAGGGAGGAGTGCCATAGGAAGTAATGGCAACTGAATATATATTTGAAAGGTTTCATCGGACTTGATGTATCCCAGCTAAGATTACTACCTCTGAAATACAATGCCTTGTCAAACATGCGTGAGGGTTAGGGTCATGTTAATTTACATATCATTTGCATCTGGAAATGTTTTTACATCTACTGACATTATTATCCATGGATACATGTATGCTCTATGGGAAGTGGTGGGGTATATCTAGAAAAGCAAACATAACAAGTACATTTGCATTATCATTAAACTGACAAGTTTGTAGTGATTGGAAACAGTTGATATGTATTAGCCCATGACATTACATCTTTCATTTTACCAAGTTGGGTGGGTGGGGGCGGAAGGAAGGGAGGGAATGGGATGTGGGATTGGAAAGGATGGTTATATTTTAACTATGGGGTGGGGAGGAGATCATCACTAGATTCGTTAAAACCATTTTATTGTTGGGAAGTCACCACTGTCATACACACTAAGCATGAGCATTCAATACTCATTCATACATATTGTATGATTGGCTGATGTTTGTGAGTTATTACATGGCAGAATACTAGATTCTTCCACATATGCATTTTTCTTGTCACGATTACAGTAGTTAGCTGCAGGTATTTCAATGATTATATTTAAAGCTTTTTATCAATACTTTAAGATCTTTCAGATGTTATAATATCACGATAAGTAAATTAGTAGTTTATTATTTCATACAGTAAACGAGGACCAGATATGTATACTTTATTCCTTTCTCATCGCATGGACTCAATAACATGACCAGAGAAAATGTCAATTTCTACATGTTTTCTTTTTTTTCTTGGGTTTTGGGGGAGGGGGAGGGGGGGTACGGGAAGATGGTCACGGAACCTTTGAAGTTTGCTTCCATCAAAGCTCTGCAGTATTAATTTTTTTGCCAACACTGGTTTTGGTCAAAGTATTGCAATAAAGTTTACAAGTTAAAAAAGATTTCAATAAGGTTGAACCTTAAGTACTTTAAGTCATTCTGTTTGAAACTGCCTGTAAAGATGTCATCTGACCAAACCATGTTTATACTTCACTGGCTCTTCTCCTCTCTAACTAGGGTATATCTATATATGGATACAGATGGCTGCTTCTAGTTATCAGCAAGTTTTTTGCCCATTACATAAATATTTATGCTTCACAATTCTATGATTAAGTTTTTAGTTTGTCAACCATCAAAGCTGTTGCATAATCTAAAACATGGTGGAACTCCTATAACTATTATTTATGGTTTGAAACAACAGACTATGGCAAAGTCAACACAAATTGTTAGCTTAAGGGAGTTCAAAGCAATTTCTGGAGTTTTGGTGATTATTCTGCAATGTTATGACAAAAAGTTAAATGCTCAGTATTAATAATTTAAAGGAGGCCATTTAATTCTAATCTTTATCAATTAATCAAATAATATTTGTACGTCATTAATTAGCGAGACTTGTCAAGTTTCATTTTAAAGTAATGAAGTAAACAATGGCAAATGTTTGGTCAATACTAAATGAGTAAATATTAAACTAGTCTGCATGGGCAACAAACTGTTGAGAATCAATTTAAATTCATTGATTACTCCTCACACAGTAGATGTCACTAGGGTAGAAAACTCTATCTGGATGTCTTGTTTTGACCAATTTGCAATGATTTTTTTCTAAGTACTACTCCGTAGGAATTTGTAAAATTGTTGACCAAACTCATAATGGTTCTTTAACACTACATATGGAATTGATCAAACCCCAGAGACCCAACCCTCTACCCCACCATAAAAAACAGTAATTATATCCAAGCGTCCATCGATGTGTGGAAGATAGATACCCTACTTAAATACCTTATCATATTTCATGTAGAAAACAACATGTTACAAATGCTTAAATTGTCTCTTTGAAGGTGGAACGATGGTGAAAGAACAATTTTATTTAGTGTCCCAATTTTATTCATCTCAATCTGTAATAAGATAAAATCAAGCCAGGATGCTCAACAGTTATTTGAAATTAAAACCAAATCCATGAAAATTCATCTGGTTTGGAATATCCACACTTAAGCCAATTAAAATGTCTTCACAGAATTAACAAATGCAATTAAACAGCTGCCATGCCCATATGTACACTTAAAACTGAATCGCAGCTGCGTCTATTAATTCAGTCCACATTCTAAAACTCAAAGGTCAGTTTCAAGGTCAAAGTCTATTGTAAGCTGCTGTATATTTCAGCTGGTATTCATTCAATTTACTATGCTGGTCTCAACCCTGATCAGTTAATTGAAATTTCCATTATTGAAAATCCTTTGATTTCTTCTTTAAATATCCAAAAAGCAGCTGGTTGAATGATTTTCTCTAAACAAAACTAATTTGTTGTGTCAAGTAAAAGCTTAAGGTATGTATAGATATAGATATATTTATATATAGATATGTTTATATATACACCGTAGTATATAAATATATATTTATTAATATATACACCGTAGTATATATATATATACACCGTAGTATATAAATATATATATATATATTTACTGTAGTATATATATATAGTATATATATATATATATATATATATATACTGTAGTATATAAAGTTCAATATAATATTGATGTTGATCACTATTTTGTCCAAGATAAAGTCCAATGCCAAAAAAAAATGCAGGTGACTGGAGTCACCTTATTTATCAGTAAGCACCTTAGTCTTAACCCTTTGAATTACAGGCTATGCAATGATTGAATGATCTAGGTTGCCTTTATGTTTTTAATTTAGATCATGGAAACAATCACTATTTTATGTTCAAACTGTGTATATGAATGAATGGTCAAAAAGTTGTGTTACCCTACCAAATCATTGGATGTCATTCATTTTCCACTACTGATGGGTTGGGGTGTAGGATGGGTTGAGGTGTATAATGGGTTGAGGTGTAGGATGGGTTGGGGTGTAGGATGGGTTGAGGTGTAGAATGGGTTGAGGTGTAGAATGGGTTGGGGTGTAGGATGGGTTGGGGTATAGGATGGGTTGAGGTGTAGGATGGGTTGGGGTGTAGGAGATGTACCCCTATCAGCTGTCACCTTATGGTGGTGGGGAATGATCAACCTATCAAAACATACAGTATATTGTGTTATCATTATGGGTGGGGAGAGGGCTGTAACCCTAGCTGTTGGTACAGTGTGGAAAGGGGGGGGGGGAGCAACGGGGAAAGCATGGTGCATAGCCCACCCAGCTGTGTAGAGCAGCCTACTATGGTAAGGCAGCAAGGTATCTTTTAATTGCTTAAAGTTAATACAGAACTTATTGATAAATAATTAATAGGATAGTCACACACTCATAGAATGAAGGAAAGAAGGTGGCTAATGTTTATTGCAAGAAGTCGAAATATTTATTGGTTCTCCCTGTCTCTCATTACTGGATCTTTCTGAATAACATTAATAATAATCGTACAGATTCAAAGATTGGCTCCACACCTTATTGAATACACAAAAAGAATTACTATAAAATCGTTAAACATAAATAATAAAACATCACTCATCATCATAGATTTTTTGGCATTTCTAGACTACAAATCTGTGAAACAAATATTCCAATAAAATATTTTAAGTTAGACCACAAAAAAAAAAGAGGAAAAGAAAAACAAGACTAGACTATTTAAATATGAACTTATGCATACATAGCAAGTAGGACAAAATAATGTAAAACACACACAAGATTTTATCAATATATATTATACTTCATTCGGTCCTCAGTACAAACTCAGGACCGTAAATCAAATTTAGACATTGCTGCAAAATTAGGTTGTTTTGCTCTTCAAAACTTAACTTCAAATCAGTTTGATTACTTGAAAAAAATCAGAACTGCAAAGAAACTATGAGGGAGGGGGAGGAAGGGTATCTGGATTGAGCAAAATTTAATTTCCAGTTGAACTCATGCATATTCATTAAGCAGAGTGCAATGTATCATGAAGCCCCAAGGCACTAAATTGGTGTAACATCTTTTCAATATGTATGAGTTTAACCACAACAGCTAGGCATACACAAATTAGCAAAGTCCTCTTGGCATTCTGGTAAAGATTAAACCAATCCTCAAAAGGTCAAAATGAATTTGACTCTCAACAAAATCATCCTTCTTGGAACAGAGCCAAGAAAAAGTGGATGTTATATGGGAAAATGAGGAGGGGAGGGAAAGTGAGTGGAAGGCAGGGAGAGGGTGTCATTGAAATCAAAAGTAAATATATAATGGAAATCACACCCAACAGACATTTAGCCTTGCAGAAATTTAATGAGAAAGCATTTTTAATAACAGATTTATGAACATTCCAAAAATATATTCTTTTATTTTCAAAGAAATTGTAACTCTTTTTGTCAGGAAGACTGCTGGAATGAATCAACAAACTGTTCGATCAGTGTCGATCGCTTTACCGAAAAAATACGAACATCATCTTCACTTTTTGTTTGAATTTGGCTGCAAAATTCGTTATCATTGTTGATGCTTTTGAGGGGTTATCTTGTTCAAGCTATAGAATTCATTTCACGTACGTAGTAATAGACAAATCAAACATGTTGTGCAAAGCAAAGGCCTCTAAACTGGTCAATCCAGTCATTAAACAAAGAAGTACACCAACTTCTTATAATCATTTTTAATAATTTTTCACTTTTCATTTTAATCATTTTTCAAATTATTTTCCATTCGTCTTCTCCTTTAATTTTGTTTTTCTCTTACCATCATCAACAGTGATGCTTTTATTATAAGCATTCATTTTTCTGCTTATATATTGCTATATCAATATTCACATTACTTGTCACAATATTCACATTACTTATACTTGCATTAAGAAGTGAAATTTTTTGTTATCCTTTTTCTCTCATATTTTGAAGAATTCTAGTTGAAATTTTTCCGTAGACTACTGCTAAAAGTTAAAGTCGATAGTAACCATATGAAGTTGAACAGCAACAGTTACAAATGTGGGTTTTTATGAACATTGTGAGGAATTTTACAACTGTTTTGAATGTAGAAAGGCACATGCTAAAGTCTATACACACTTTCTTCACTTTTTCCAAAGATAAAAAATCACATTAATACATTAATACCCTAAATATTGGAATAGATATTCCCTTTCAATGACTCATTATGAAAGGTCAAATATGAATTCTGGGTGATTCATATTTGATAGAGGAATGAATTATTCATATATAGTAACAGAGCAAGTCCAGGCAATTTTTTAATGCTATTACCATTCTCTAGTGTACTCTAACAACAACAAAAATCATGCTGAAAGTTTGATGAATTCTGAAAAGTTATGGGAACAAAATAGCCCAGAATATCCATAATTTCAGTATAAGTACGTAGAAGTGTGAAATGTACAGTATGCACAAACTTGGATGCAGGAACCATTCCCACTAAAATGTGTAGTCAATACCTTTTCAAGGTCACTTCTGTAAGTATTATTCAACATTTTGAGGGCAAAACAAATTAGCATTTTATTTTCAAAATGATATTATAGTATGATGGTAGAAATCCTCCAGAAATAGTTTTACTTACTTAAAACCTTTTGAAGCCAAAGGCGCATGTGAAGCCCATCTTCAAGTAATATATACCATTTGCCTTTTATAAATTTAACAACAACAAAACACACTTGTACAGCTAGACACTGCTAGAGTATTAATGTAGTCAGTTGGTTAAGCTATTCAACCCCAAAGTCAATAGGTTTAACAACAAGGGTTACTTCTTTACCTGAAAATCTGAGTGTGATCTCATATGTGACCATACACACCACCAAGTATATGGCCATACCTATTGACCACATATGTGACCCTACATACCACCAAATATATGCCCACACATATGACCACATATGTGACCAAACATACCCCCAAATATATGGCCACACGTATGACCACATATGTGATCACACATGTGCCCATACATTCCACCAAATATATGGCCACACGTATGACCACATACATTCATTTCTTATCAACTGCATCAAATTAAATCTAGTACAAATCCCTCATTTGATACAAAAGTGAAATTGAACTTGAATGTGTCCTTAAACAACACGTTTCTCAGTTTTGTTAACAATCATGTTTCATACATTACTATTTGGTTATTCTGGTGACAACTCCATAAAAAAACCAACTACTTCTAGGCTAATAGTGCTAGAAAGAAATCACACACAATTTAATTTTCAGGTCTGCATACTGCATCATCCAGAAGCTACAGATCGTTGCAAACCATGTAACCAGTGATCATATCAACGATTTTCTTTTGCTGATAAAAGTTTAAAAGACTTTGGAGAAAGAAGTATTTTGCATGAACTTTTGTTATTTGTGTGAGACTACTTCAGTCAGAAAATTTCAGTTGCAAAATTGTTTTATCTTTTGATACAAGTAAATTTAGAAATTCATTGGCATATTTTATCATTTTTTTTTTGGCATAAAGATGGAAGAAGTAAAGTTACATGTGTCGTCAGGAATTTTATAACCGTGATGTAATATTACAATATATTGTTGTATTACAAATGTCAAAACATTTGATGGTCAATCATCAAAAAGGTACAAAATGATTTAAACCTGGTCACATGGGCTTTGTTGTGTCATCCAGTATTCACACATACACTAGACCACATCCAAGAACAACGAAATGACATATTGAAAATACTTCATCAAAACTTTTCTACAAACTTTTGATAAACTTTGGAGTAATTTTGATAGTTTTAAAAAACATGAATACCAATAGGTTTGAACCTAGCTTTCACTGATACCACAAATTCTAACAATGTTATTGAATGCATTTGGTGTTTATTCTACAGAGAGAGTGTGATTGCAAATGTCATATACATGACAAAAATGACACCTGATCAATTTGAAATTGATAAAGGCAAGATGGCACTTAAAGGCTACAGTAATTCACTATCTATTTTTTAAGAGAGATATATAGTAGGGATTTCCCCTGAGGTCATCACTGTATCAATAATACACTAGTTCATTACCATAGTAATTAACAGTTCACATCATGGAGAAACAAAGTCATCAATATAGAAAAGAGGTAATGACAAGTTGTGAAATTTGATTATGATTTTAGCAGAGAACTTCTTGGTTATTTTGGTTTTGACTATCAAAGTTTTAAAAATACATTTGGTGGTGTTTAAAATGAGAATAGCTAGAATGAGACCAGCTATCAAAGAGCCGAGCTACAAAATTTAACTACTGTAGCTACACAATGCTTGTAGCTAAACCATGGACTAAAAATATCTTTAAGCTGATATGCCTTGAGTTATCCCTTAATTCTTACTTTTACAGCTGCGTTAAACTTATGATGGATTTGAAGAACTAATTTATACAAAATGGTTGTGAATACAATCTATTGCAAAGTATCTTGTAAGTGAATGTTTATGTGTTAAATACACATTAAATAATTGAAATTGGAATATCTCCTCATTGCCAACTAGTATTATAACCCTTGGGGGGCAGGGCAAAGTGAATTGTCATGCTGGATATATAAAAAAGTATATACAACCAATAGGGAAAAGAATAATGACCTACAATTGCATCCAAATATTAATTTGTGAATTTAGTTACATTTCACTTTACAAAGTGAATACTACAGAATGGATTAAATATGTTACTAGTGGGGATAAATACATTAAGTGTGTGATCATTGTTAAGTTATTGCACTGTACTAGCCTACACAGTGAACCAAATCAAACATGGATTACAACAAACCCAGTCGTTTCTTAAAGTGGTGGTGAATTATGTAAGGGTCTGTTCTATATATATAGCTCTGTTCTCCTATATTGATAAGATGACCTTTGCAAAGAGCTAGCTTGATTATTTTGCAGCTGTGTGGATTTGTCTTGTATATCCTCAGCAAACATGAACACTGACTATCTTGGGGATGTGTTTGAACTGTCAGAAATATGTTTTATGTTCATTCAAATAATTATCAATGGTATGCAGTATCTACAAGTATTGTATGTTGGACACAGGACCAAACTATCTGAAAACGATTTCAGCATCTTCAAAGAGTCTCATCATCCATGGCCAAAGGGCCTTAAGATGTCGTTATATAACACTCCAACAGAGTAACCCAAGACATAAAGACCTAAGCTTAACGATTCTAGGGCATACCTGAGCCGGCCTGTCACATTCCCTGAAAGATTCAAAAGTCACATTTCTCCATGTCTGCGAATGTGTCACTGACTGTAACATTTAACCGTTCTCTGAGTAAACAATAACAACGCATACAAGAACAGTAAACAGACCAGACTACAAATGACCTCTAACCAGTTTCTCTCTGTTGAATACATTCATTTCATATCTCCATAAATTTGTGTCTTTACCTCCCTTGTAGGACTACCTACATCTACTTCTCTATTTCTGTTCGGTCCACTCACCGCCTCTGTTTAATCATCTTCATCTCATTCCTACATTGACATACCCATCTCCTGTCCATGATCTTGACACACATTCCCTTTAAAGCCAACCTTTCCTCGACTCCATGCATCATGTTCATCTTTCCTTCCTTCCTTCTCTGTCTCTTGTTTTATCAAACCGTCTCCTCCCAAACACTCCATATTGTATCATCTGCTGACATCTTCCGGTTACCTTTCGTAGGTGTCCCGTGGGGCATGGGCCTCGATATAGTCTGTTCTTTCTCCACTGTGCCACCGGGACCATTCTTCAGATTCTCACGGCCAGATTGATTTGATAGCCGAGAGGCAAACTGTGAAGATCTGTTGTTATTTTGTCCGAATAGTTTTTCTTGTAATTGGATAAGTTCTTCTATACTAGATTGAGACTGTGAGCCGTTCAGCTGCAGCAACGATTCCATGATGTCTCGTTCCTCCGCTGGTGATGTTGGGATTGACTTGGATCCTGAAGAAGAGCTGAATGATGGAGAATGAATCAAACGTAAAACTATCGATGCAGCTACGGATAATATCTCAGTTGAAAAATACCGACAGCAAGAGTTATCACAATGACTGTTGGCAGTATATATTCCCTATGTTCAAAAAGCTCTGGTTTGCATACAATAAATACCATCGAACAGAAATGGACAACTTCACAGTTAAAGGAAATATTCCCTTTACGAACTTTCTCTCTTCGAGAAAACTAAAACTTACACTCCCCTTTCCCCCTACCACCCTTCACAAATAGATAAAGATATTCTCTCATCGACCCAGATGAATTTGCTGGAGGAGAGATGACCTAAAAACCTTGAAAACTGTCTAAAGGAGGCGGTTGTAGAAAGGTTCCTCAAACATCTGTGACAGGAGGCGGGTGTAGTAGGCAGAAAGGTTCCTCAGGAGTTACCTCTGTCAGATCATTAAAGTTATTTTCAGAGTCAGTCTTACCTTATTTTTGGTTTCTCTGCCACTGGTGGGGGTGATAGACTTGTTCTAGCAAACGCTGTTCCAATTCTTCTTGGAATGAAAGATCGACTGTTCCTGTTAGATTCTGAAGAGAAAGTAGGAAAAGAAAAAATTTGCAACATGGATTGGTACATAAACAATCGAAGGTTGCACTTATAATACAAAGACAACTAGTATTACTGAAATGCATAGCATTAAAAGCCTTAAAGGTCTCACCCAACCAAACCCCTCTAGTCCATGAGGTATTTTGACTTGATACCTACCAGTGCCAGCATATTCCTGTAACATCTGCCGTTTGGCAATGGCTGCAGCTTTATTGCTGGTCCTATTCCGGTCCATACTTTTACTTCTTCTTGGTCTCCTGGTGTTGTTAGTACTGAGATTGTTCAGCTGGGACAGCGTTGCATTTACTCCTCGGAAAGATGAAAAATAGTCTTCTCTCTCTGAAATAAACACTAAAACTGTGATAAATCCTGAACAAAACATGCTTTACACAAATTTAATTACATTGGCACTTTTTCTTCACAAAAGAATAAACAGGAATTTTATTCAAATACCTGAAGTGCTATACTTCCTGATCTTATTTATGAAGCCCCTCCACCCTCTTCCTCCCCTCCCCCTCCCTCC
>KN889729.1:40815-51583 GCA_000934455.1 Apostichopus parvimensis | reverse complement strand
AAACACTTTCAAGAATTTTGGAATTCTGATTTATCGTAAGTTTCAATCCCTCATTTCATGTAGGCCCAGATGGCACGAAGAGTCATTCTCTATTTGGAAAATGTAAAGATACTACAGGATGAGGAAGAATTGCGAGAGATGTCCCTGAAATGCGAAGCTGTGCCATCCAACACTGGTAAATTGTACTTTGTGATTTAATGTTAGGAATGTCTATGATAGGATATCTGCAGCTATATATATTGCTGTAAATATGTAAGAGGTGTTGAGATCACCAGTGTACGACTACAACAATTTATTCCCTCATTTTGGTGGAGAGGCCTCAGTTTCTTATTTCATGACTTGTTATCAACTCGAAAGAGTTGTTTCAAATAATTGTCGTCTTCTCATGAGTGATTTTCAAACTTAAACCAGGTGCGACCTATGTTTAAAACTAAGACTTTTTATTGAGATGTTTGTTTCATGATTCATTTGTCCAATAATCATTTATAACAATATCTATTGGGCCTAATACATTCTGTGATGAAGCTCTCTGGACATAAGTGGGACTAGGGAGATGGACCTTTTCCTAGAAACTTGTGACAAATGTTCAACAAGACTCAACTTCTCTGAGAACTCATAATCTCGCTTCCTGACAAACTTTTGCTTTCCAAAAGAGGGTTTTGTAGTGAACGATACTTCAACAGCAGAAATGAAAGTGGAAATGAAAGTATAGAAATGTCATCACGACAATGTGGCAACTAGGTCTGTCTTTCATTTAGATGCACTTTTCGATTCGTTCATCATCAGATGCACACAGACATATCTCATATATCTTGTTTTCTTATTTTAATCATACAGGGAGTTTTGCTACTTTGCCAAGAAGAAAACCAAAGGATCCAGTATCAAACTCAACACCTTCATCTCCTTCAAACTCTCATAATCCCTCACCGACCCATTCAGCAAGTAATGTCAAACAGCAGGAAGAAAAGATGAAGCAACTGATTTACAAGGATGCTCCTAAGACATCCTTTGGTAAGATATTATTGCTAGCATCATACTCTGTGTATGGTGTGCTGATTGTTTCAGTTATGAATGATTGCATTCTCCTTGGATATTGCATTGCATACTTGAAACAATTACTTCACTCGCAGTGCTCTGGCTTATGTATCTCCTGATGCCTTGGCAGAGATACCTTTGGGAGAATGGAAACCACTTTTCTATTGTTGTTTTCTCAGTGGAATTCAATTTGGGTATTTCAGCCAATTGGGAGAGTCGATACATCAGTCAGCCTCATACCATTCGATCACAGTACCTGACTGCTACCATTTTTCATTGACAAAACTTCAAACTGTCCGAAACGTTCTGGAACCTTCTGTACTCATTGCACACAAACTTCACCATTCTCAGTAACATGTTCTCTGTAACGTAACTGGTCAGACTAGCCTGTTGTAGCATATGAAGAAATGTTTAATATGGAATGTTGCAAGAAATCACTAAGTCTGTTGGCTTTCTGGTTTTTGTAGGTCAAATGTCAATAAAGATAGAAGTATGAAACGTAAGAATAGCTGCAAAAGTAAAACTTTGATGACAGTATGCCAAATATGTATATCCACTTTGGTTCAAGAATCTTGCTATCAGTAATGGTTCATGTAGAAAAATGTAAGAAATCCTCATTGACTTGTTTTTTAGATAAAACTTTCACCAGTACATTGGCTATACTCATCATAATCTACAAGCAAAAGCAAGGCTGGCACAAATTAATCATTGATAGCAATTATTGCCTTATATGATTTGTCTAACCTGTTTATTGTTGAAATCCTCTCCAACCAGGTGTCACCTCACCCAAAAATTTGAAGAAAATACTGGCATTATCAGAAGAAGGGGATAAAAGAATTAAGAACATGAAGTTTGATCGAGGAACAGTATCCGAGGGCAACATCGCAGGAAGTTCTCCTCCCTCGTCACCTAAGCATGGTTTTCAAAGGTAACAAGTTTGCAGAGAATCTGTGATTAAACTCATTTGGTTTCATACAATGGAATATGAATGGATTGCAGATGCCATCTTCAAGGTTTAGGGTTAGAAATATAGTACAAAGTAGTAGAAATTCTACCATTACAAGGGATTCTCATCAGTAATTGTTAAGTCTAATTTGAGATCTGCTTACTAGTTTACAAAGGCTCATTATAACAGATTGAAATACTCTTCTAGTATATTGAAATGGAACATAATGAAATTGGTATTTTGTATTGAAGGAGAGCAATGCAGAAGAGCACACAACCTCAAGGAAGAGGACCCAGACAGTTGAGTCCACAGAGGTCAGATAGTGGATACGGTGGAAGTGATGCAGGATCAACCAGCAGCAGACTAGACCAGGATCCAAAGAGAAGGCATACTGTTGGTGAGTTTGGGACATGGATTGGATTGCATGGTGGTGGCATCATGAGGTCAGGCTGGCATAAGATTAGGCCTGAGTCGGCTAGCAACAAATTGGAACTGGGTACTCGTTATCATGGGTAATGGGGACCCGAAACTTCGGACCGAATATTGAAACAAAATCGCAGAACTAGCCAAACACAATGTACAATGTACATAAATGGCAGATTGCTATGCCACCTTACATTACACCTCAGAAATACACGTTTTCAATCAATACTCCTGTTGGTATGAACAACTGAATTCCATGTTTTGATGTATAATAAATAATAATGCAAATGCAAACGAAATAAAGAAAACCTTTCAAAGTAATATCAGCTGTTTCTGTTACTACCATTTAGGGTTTGCATTAGCCACGGGATTCCGGCAATTTGATTTCAAATCCCGCGTGTCAAAAGTTGCCAAGACAGGATTTCCCGTAATAAATTTCAGCTCTCGACTTGAATTAAACAGACATTACCGCCGTGACTGTGTAGCGATTCATCGCTAAACGATCGCATTTGGAATAAACGTTTAGCGTAAAGCCACTTGCGATTATTTTTTGTTTGTTATCCCGTCTATAATCCATCTTTAACATCCTGTAAATTTCCTTGCCAGTCTTCCTTCTATGAAATAAATGAATGAAAACATAACAATTTTGAGAATTTCAATATTTACACATGTATGAACATATACAGCAGCTACAACCATGAGAGGAAAGCACTTGCTATGGACTAGTAGAGCTATCTGCTTGATGACAACAAAGACACATGCACTCGACAAACTGTCTGCATAAAATCCCCACAAATCTCAGACCACATGGTAGCCTAACACCACAAGTCATAGGGAAAATCTTGCCTAATCATCGGTTTGCAAAAAAATAAAACACACACACACTTTGCATAGCCTTGTTTAGACCTTTCAATTAGCTGGAAATCAGCAATTGTTTGCAAGGTGTGTGCTATGTTTTGAAGAGGGAATGCAGTATTTTATGTACACTGTTGCGATGAATTGACGGTTTCAAATTTGAGTAGTTTTCACCGGTAAAATATTTTCGTTTTCGGTGTTGAGTAATTTTATCTAAACACGAAAAAGAATCATATAGAATGGCTGAAACATGAAATAGTAATTAAAACCATCTACACACAAAAGAAAGTTATTTCATGATATTAATCTTCCTTATTCCCATGTCTTGATTATCTACAGAATTATTGAAATCATGAACGAACTCGCATAGTAGTTACGCGATTTTCCCCCAGAGAACGGTTACCCGTTTTGTGAGTTTTCGATTTGGGTACCCAAATATTCGGACAGGTACCCGGATACTCTACTCAGGCCTACATGAGATTAATAGAAAGAGATGTTTACACAAGAACACATCTCATTACAGTGTTAACTATGACCTGTCATAGACTCTCATGATATAAAATGTTTGATGGCTACTGAGTTTAATGAGAGCAAGTGATGAAGACAATTAGTGAATTTATCTGGCAGGTTTGTTGTTGCGAAAGCAGATTGAGGTAAAATATGTCTGGTTATATGGTCATTTGTTAGAGAGTCTCTTTCACACATACTAGCCTTACTTTATGGGCCTTAATTTACAGCAAGAGTGTTTATGTTATGATATGGTGCTCACAGAATGAGTTGTGCATAAGATGGATTTATTGAGGGATAATTCAAGACATTGATGCATTGCCTTTAAAGCACATTTGTTTCTGTTTTGCTTTTATCAATACACACTTCCTATAGTCTTATTCAATTGAAATAATAATTCAATTCACATTGCAAAGTTTTTCCTATGTTAGAACATAGGCTATCAATTTTGTGATCAGCTTCTTTGTCATGGGGAGGAAAAGATTTGGCTTTCCATTGTATTTCATGCTTGACTTGCGATAACAGGGTCCGTACATGGTTACACTCGCTGCTTTTAATGTTCAAAGGTGCTCAGTGGTGAAATCTTATACTTTTTAGCAAATGGTAGCTTGTGCACCTGCTTGCCTAACGTATGTTTATCACTCAAAATATTCTTATATAAACTGCTGTCATAATATTCAAGTGCACTGCTGCTTCACTTTTTATTCGCTTTTGCAGCTATTGTTTAAAAATTTATACAACATGTCAAATCTACACTACTAATAGTGCCTTTAGGATGTTCATCATCCAACTGTTCAAGATCACGCTCTCTGTCACTGCCACACTTTCTACTTGTACAAAGGGTTATTAATAAGCCTTTCTAGCTTTCAATGCATATTAAAAAAAACAGTTGAAATATATTTACTCATCCAAATTTTTGCATACAGCACTTGGGTATTAGGTGTATAAAGAATGATGCACATAACTAAATGAGAATTTAGAACCCTTCTCAATCAGTTAATTCCAACATCAGTTAATATAGTAGTCAGGGATAAAGCAAACATAGCTTGCTTTTGGATATTCATGAGCTGAGTTGATATTGTTTATTATTGCAGCAAGTGGTCCTGTGTGTGCTCCAGGTCTGCTTGGTGCCAGCTATGACAGCTCTGACTCTGGTCAGCTGTCCAGCTTGGACACCACCAGTAACTCATCCTTAGGGTCTGCCTCACCTCCCGGCAGACATTCCAGCATTAAGAGAGATGGTAAGCAATCCCCATTAATACCCACAAGATAGCTAGTAGGGCAAACCTCAAACTTAAACTATATCTTCAGTAAACCTCATAAATGTAAAGTTTATTTATACTCAGTGATGTTACAATGCATAGAAATAAGAGTAAAGGAAGTTTTTCATGAATTATACTTTGTTGCTTTGGCATGAAATTTTAATTTCATAACAAAATCTGATCTGACTTGCATGTGTATCCTCCAGTCATGTATGTAGGGAATAGCCATTGGGTTCATGTAGTTTATGGTCATATTGGTTGGGCGTCATGCTTGTTTGTCTCAGTGCTGATAAGTTGTATTGTTCTGCTGGTTTACTATATATACTTCCATTGCTTGATGTGGTAACACTGCTTGTGCAAACTGGTTTCATATGATTATTTGTGTTACACTAACTGCTCTTATTAACCTCTGTGATTTCATGCCTCTTTAAAGTCTGCAACTGCAGACCAGCCAAGTTTATAGTTTGCCTTGGAAAGTTCCTATGTTCTGACATTGTGGCACTCTATCAAGCAGTGTGTAGATTCTTTATATTTTAATGTTCTCAGTAGCTACCACTGTGGCCAGTTTATATTGTAAAGATTTTTTACACAGGAAATCAAGGAAAGTCATTCCTTCAAACTAAAAATTACATGGTTTCATAACAGATCTTCGAAAGGTTTGTCCTTAATCAACAAAAGGAAGTTCTATAAATTGTCTAATTAGCCAAAAAGTCCTTCCTTTATCAATGACACAAAACAAAGGATGCTATAATGGAACAAAATAAGCCAAAAAGTTATGTATGTAAATATGTAATGCTTTACAGATTTCAAAATAATTGGTTCGCAGCCTGGAAATGCAAAGGGGAAAGGGCTCGAACGAAATAAACAATAAGATGTTTGTACTCATTAATAAACAAAATGTCAGTAAAATTGGAGTAAGGGCTATTTTGCTAGTGGCAACTGACAAGATTTGTCAATCCTTGCAAAGATGAACTTGTTACCATGAAACTTGAAGTCACATGTAACATCAGAAATGTTCATTACCAATGTGGTTTGTGTATTATTGAGTATACTTTCATATCAATTATACAATGCAAATCTTTATTTAAAGAATTATATAAGTCTGATTTGAACAAAGTTCAGGAGATTTATGTAACTTAGCAAATCCTAAAAGAAGTCATGAAAAGGATGTTCCTTCTTACTGTTTGATTACGTAATTAACAAAATATTTCTTGATTCTCATTCTTACTCGTGGAGGTAAAGATAACGGACCTTTAACTAGAAACAAACACATTTCCATGACTCGTAGGAAATTTGAATTACACAAAATTACCACATAATATCTTCCTAATAGTGTTCCTTTTATTAACAAGTCCGACTCTGGATACTACATGACTGTTTTATATAATCGCATATGTATAAGAGTGCATGCAAGCCTAGAAATCTTTAGGCTTGACTTTCTTGCAATGCATTCCTACAGATATTGCATAACTTGGAACAAGTCATTGGTAGGGTGATGCCATTAAGACTTTGACATGTTATTGTATTGGTAACTTGGTGTGTATAGCAAGTTCTTCACATGCTTTCCTCCTGTGCTACATCTATTTTCTTCATGTACATAGATGAATGATCATTACATGTATTCATGCGTCTTCCTTTACCTTCAGCTAATTCGCTGAAAGCACGAGTGAAGCGATACCCCTCATGTGACTATCCTCGTGCCCCGCCTAGATACCAAATGGCAAAGCGGGCAGTGCCACCTCCAGGTAGTTCCATGCCCTGTACTGTTCCCACCCAAGTTGTTCCCACCTTCCACCAGTTGTCTGTTGCTTCTTTGTTGTTACACCTTACTTTCGTTTCATACCTTTTGTTCTTCACTGATGTCAGAGTTAATATACAGATGAAGTATGATCCCCTAGGTTTAGCCTTTACATAGAACATACTGTATATTTAGACAGCTGACAGTGATATTGATCATTTTATTATGTACAATAAATATCACAGAGACAGTTTACTACTGAAAGTAGATTTCCCATTCAAGCCTGTTTTGGAGGTGTTTGTATGAAAGCAATCCAATTAGCTCTTGCAATGGCTTGGTATTATTTGATCATCAATCGTGTTTCTGAAAGCAGAAGACTGACATGACTGTTATGCCCTTGGCAGAATACAATACTAAGGAAGAAAAAATAGTCACGATGCTTATGACAAAACTACTTGATGGAATTATTTTATAAAATGAGTGTTATACTGGAACTCTTCTAACTACAAAGATTGAATGAGAGCAGATGTGGACCTCTATACACATAGTGTTGTAGAGTAGTTCTTTAAAGGTTTTGAAAATGGCTATTTGGTATTAACTTTCATATTAATTTTCAAACACCATTGCAATCTTTTTCTTACCCATCCATCTGTAAATACATCTTAAAATATAGCTTCTGCCATCACCTCTAATATTGTCGATATGCTTTAAGAAGTGTCTACAAAGACACGTCTTCTTGATATGAAAACAAGTATAGCATATACAGGTATGATATGCCAGACTTACATGATTTCATAATTAGATTCATTTTCAGTATCCATGCACTCAATTCTAATGTACTACTCTAACATTGTAATAATGATTATTGCACTTTAGTCTGCAGTTGGGAGAAAGGTTTATATGTTGTGAACAAAGAATCTGAGTTTAAACATATTTACTACATTCTGAGCTTTCCAATCAGTAAGAAAGAGATGCCTCAAGTCTGTTCCTACATGCTGTTTAGAAATTGAGGATTTCATTTCTAGCAGTGATGTTCACACCTTTATCAGCCCATTTAACTATTGATATATACATCTCATACTTTCTCAATCCAGTGTAAAAGAATTGATGGTGTCAATTTTGGAGGACACTCTTGCCAAATTAGAATATAGGAAGATTTGTATAAACTTAAACCTAAGATTTATGACATGATCACACAAGTAAACAAATTCCAACAAGACAAAATGTAAATTTATTGTGCATTCATTGTCTACTCATCATAGTGAATTTGCATTTCCACGTGTATAAGGGTGTTCATGCATAGAAATATTCATTTTTGTTCCTTCAAGTTCTCATCATTGATCAAATTTTACACATTCCTGTTCCACTCCCCCATCTTCCTGTCTTTTAAATTTCCTTTATTCATGTGAATTTGTTTTTTATTTTGGCTATTTGCATGTGCTTACCATACATTTGTTTTGTTCCTACCTTCTCACAGCATGTTTACACAATGAGTAAGTTCAATTGCATACAACTTGTGCATATTATGAGCTTTACTCACAGTCTCATGTTTAATTTTTTATATACTTGTTACAAGTTGCCTGCATGTTGTCAACTTTGTTATTTATAATATTTATATACTCCGAACAGTAAGTGTCATCAGTAAGTTTGTGTATACAATAGTTTTGAAAAGGAGCAAACTGCATTTGGTATCATTGTTGCTTGCAGGAAGAAAAGAAAATAGACATATACCTCACCAAACCTCCAGGCATGCCACGTGTAATCATGCACTTTTCTGTTCGAAATATTCTTGCTCTATGAAACCATAAACTGTCTGCAAATTAATGACTTGAATTTCATTTAAGTCTCAATAAATAATACTTTCATTTGCAAAAAGATCTGCTGGCTCTTTGATGATGTCAGTTGTTAAAGTGCAACAATATGAGCTTTTAACATTTGATGTTGTAGTCATTGTTTTCTTTAGTATCCAGTTGCTATGGTTTTCCTCAATTCTGGCCCAGCTAATGCAATATGTTGTTGTACTGACATTCCTGAGTTTGCTCCTTTCATAGTCACAATTCGGACGTACTTTCATACTAGGTGCATTGCTCTCTCTTTCTTTTCAGCTCCTACTCGTCACTTCTCCACCTCTTCCCAAGAGATGATGGAAAGGAAGCCGCCAGACTACGAAGAGGCCGCAAGAAGAGCAAGTGAGTATGTCACTTTTATACTTTTTTAGCTTCATCCTTTCCATTATTTTGTGCCATCAGCAGCTCCTAATACACCCTTACTGATCCCTGTGCTGCCTGCACCTCGCACAAACTGCCCTAGTAAGTAACAAGTTCTACTTTTCCGTTCAGCACTTACCTTTACGCATGATTCCTCCTATCGTTTTGATGTCTTTCTAACTATATTTTCCAATAAATTCTAACCAGCTTTTTTAGTTTACCCTTGCATGCACTATGCTTGTACCATATCAAGCAGCCTCAGGTCCTGTGTGAAGTAAACTTCCATTTATGAAGCACCCATTCTTTTCTCCTCTTACAGAGATACGTAACTCCTTCAAAATGTTTGACACCACATTAACATTCCCTATCCTTGCATGATGCTCATTTCCACTGAGTGAGGGTACACACATCAGTCCTAAATGTTCTATATGATAAATCCTTGTAGCTGCCTCTCTAATCCACTCAATTAACCTTAGAATGGGAATTGAATAGCAGTGAGGATCTTAAGCTGAATAATCCACATACTTCCTGAGTTACTAAGTAGTATATGTTTCAGTTTTACTGGTAAAGTTACCCTGTGAATTGTTTTGAATGATCATGAAAGTCATTTCTTAGCTCTATTGCCTATTGGCATAGCCAATGGTGCCTATGCAATGCCACTATATGTTTCAGTGTAAGTGTGCCACTATAAGCCACTATATGCCACTATAAATGTCACTATATGTCTGTCTATCCCTCTATGTAGCAGCTGTCTTTCTATATATTTATATATCTGTATGTCTGTCTCTGTATGTATTTGTCTATGTATCTACCTCTGTCCTGCTTATAATAAGGAACCTTGACCTTTTCAGTTCAGATTATTGTATGATGGATTAAGTTTACCTCTAGCAGTCCTTTTGATCCAGTTCAAAGGTTCTCACCTTAATACAAAAAGGAATGGAAATGAATGGTTTCTGCAATGTCGACTTAAGTTGTGAATGTAGGATACCTTTGTTTCTATCCGACCAAATGCTTTGCATGTCAGGGCCCTTTGATAATGGGCTACTGTAAAGGTATACAATGATTGACAAGGCTCTGTCAAAATGGGATCCTGTAAAGGGTTACAGTAATTGTCAGGGCTCTTAGATAATGGGCTAGTGTAAAGGGATACAGTAATTGTCAGGGCTCTTTGATAATGGGCTAGTGTAAAGGGTTACAGTAATTGTCAGGGCTCTCTCATAATGGGCTACTGTAAAGAGATACAGTAATGCAAAAAATACTAGATATCTTCAATTTGTCACAAACCTTAATAATCTTTTTATTTAATGACATTGTTTGTATTAACCAGATTCATAATACCATAAACATAGCATAGCAGTCTACCATGAGTTTTGGTATTATCAAGCAATGTTGCTTTTGCTTTACTTGACAGTTACATTTAATGGATTGAAACTAACTGATTAGAATATGAAGCCACAGTGTCATGGTTCAGTGTTTATTGCACGTTTTGATATCAAACATGGCACAGACAAACAGAAAACCAGTTGGTTTGGAGAACCAACTACCTCAGGGTGCTTGTACTTCTCTGAACATTATTCTCTACATCTCACTAAAGACTAGGTGGTAACTGGTAATAATAAGGTAACATTAAACACATGTGTTTCTTTATCTAATCTTTTGTTAATGTATTACTCTTTCAGGACAGCTCAGTGGCTCTCAGGGGGAAGCATATGACTACTTGGACTCCGGTGAGTGTAAAACATTAAATATTGTAAAAGCCATATTATGTACATTATTGTACAGACATATTCCTTGT
>KN889729.1:8863-25893 GCA_000934455.1 Apostichopus parvimensis | reverse complement strand
CTGAGCTGATGAAGATGTACGCCATTTCTGGTAAGTCACATGATTGATGACATTGTCACACTTAATTACTTCTTTATTGTTTTGACTGAGGAGCCAGTTTCCCAAGTTAGATGCTGGTATGTTTGAGAACTTACAAACTTACAAAGCAATTTCCTGTAAGTCGAGTGACTGACAATGCTACACTTGATAGGCATGTCTTATTTTACTGTTCTGACTAAGAACATGTTTTGCAAATTTCAGGACAACACAGGACTAATAATTACATTTAGGCCCAACCATATTACACATAGGACTTTATTACATTATGCTCAAATGTTATTTCAATTTGGACTTATTTCATTTAGGCCAAAACTTTATTAAACTGAGGTCTCTTTGACATTTAGGAAAGTTGATTTCATGTGTGCCTTTTACAGATACTATCTTTAGTACCAACTAGCTGTGTGTATCATAGAAAGGTGAAGTGTTTATATATATATATATATATACAGCATTTCCTATGTTACAAGACGTCCACTCAACTGAAAATAGTAAATCTCAAATGGGTTAGGATTGAAAGTTCCATCTACTACCGCGTCATTGTGAAAAAGCAGCATAAAATACATAATACTGAGTGGTTAATTACCTTGGTTACCTTATTTACACATTAATCTGACCAGATACCTATGGGCATCTCTGCAATTTTAGCCTGCCTTAATAAATATACTAAAATGCTCACCTGTTATGCTAGGATTCTTATCCTGAAAAAAAAATGTAACATCATAAAATGGATCACATATGTGGGTTTTTTTGGTAAGGGGATTGCAACAAGTATTTTGTAGAATCTACCAATCAAATTTGTATGACACACACCTGCTTTGTAAACAGTTGAAGTCCTTGATACTACCAGACCCTCTGACATAGCAACACACATGTCAGAAATGACCAATGAGACAGAAACAACATTAAAATAATTACATTACCACATATTGCTATATTGATGAGTTTGTGAAAAGAAAGAAGCCCATCAAGTGGGAACTACCACACAGAAAGAAATCAGTCAGAAGATGATATAATAGTAGAAGTACAGACAAATTAAAGTGCTTTCATTACAACAGCTGTTCACAATTACTCCCTGGCAGTACAAGGAATGGTTCCAGGGGTTTTGAAGCTATAGGCAAACCAACAGCTTCCTAAAAGAGCAAGTTCAGTTATCTTCAATATCACCTATATTTAATGGACACTTTTTGACAGAATCTGTCACAAAGTGGTATACCAATTTCAAAGTATCCATATTCATATCCAGATGCCTCAACATAGCCCTTTTATGTTTACGAGTTCAGATATAGGATTCTGGCTAGGGCAAGAAAGGAGGTATTCATAATACCATTGAATGACAAAGTCTTTCACAGGCCAAATTGTGAAGTCAGGAAATCTCACATTGTTTTTGTGTGTAATTGTACCGTTAAGTTTACAAACATTATCACTTAAACAATTTAATCTCTGTAGCCTATGTTACATCAAATCAGGTACCGATAGCCCCTGCCATTTCACCAAAGGGTGTTTGTCCTAAATGGGAACCCATGCTTAAAGCACACTGCAATCTTTGTATGCTTTTAAGCAGTCTCTAGACCCATCCATTTTTTGAACCAAATTGCATGGTTTTCCAAAGGCTTTGCCCCTAGATCCCACCAAGGGCCCTAGGTGGACCCCACATCTAATGCACAAAACATTCATCCACAGCTGGTAAAGGTGGTGCACAAGTTCTTGTTCAATGGCTAAGGGGTGCAAAAACTGGAAAGGGTAACAAATACTGCATTACAAGTCTATAGTGAGCAGCAAAGTGATCTTTCAGATAGATTTAACAAATGTGATTTAACACTACAATGATCTATATATGCTTGGTATGTTAATTTTTAACTTGATGAGAACATGACATTAGCATCTAGTACAATTTCAGATCTTTCCATTTAAAAGTAATACACTATACTTACAGGCTGTGGAATATCATGAGTGGAAGTGTCAACTGAGAAGAGAGCAGAAAAGACTATACTGAAGGCAACGCTATGAATGATCTGAACAAACTCAAACAAAATATATCAAACTCTGGCGGTTACTGACCTCAATGTCATCAATTACATCTTTGATCAATGCATAGGCAACCTTACTGAGCATTTCTTTTCGTCTTTTCATTGATTTAAGAAATTCAATGTCTAAATATTGACATATGAAACATGCAGCACACAAGACAATGTTATAAAATGAATACATGTTGACTTGCTTGTTCTTAAACAGTTTTATTTTTTCGGGCAATAACCAAAAACATTCTTGTCAAACAGGCAGTTACTACTAGTTATCACAATACTTTCTATGAAACTCTTTTGATACATGTCCTGGTATCAACAGTCTGAGTTATCTGAAGAGCTTGCACAACACAAATTGCACTTTAATCACAGCTGTATTATGGAGAAAAAAACTTGGCAGACTGCTCAGAGCAATACAACAGTTAAGTAGAAATGAAGTGGCTGCAGTCAGAAGGTATAATTAATGTAACAATGCAACATGCTTGCTAAGCTATTACTTTAAAAAATAGACTCTTATGACATGACCACATGTGTCCACTGATCAGAGGGAAATCAGGTGCATGCAAAAACAGAAAATATTAAAAATAGAGGATAGGTATTACAAATGATTGCTTGCTAGTTATAGCAGTCTTTTTGATTGTGTTTGATCAAAAATTCCCAACTGAAAAATTAAAAAGGAAAGACTCACTGAGTTTTGTTATTAAAATAGGATCTATGCATGCTGACATAGACATGGTTGAGCAACGCGTATGCAAGTTCTAAACTTCCATAATATTCTCATCTAACAGTCACCAGCTGCTTGACAATGGTGCTGTTTTAAGCCAGTAGAGAAGTCAACATTCAGTAACATTGCCTATTGCAAAACATAAAAAAAACAAAAAAACGGGAAAGTGTAGACTTGATGAGTGAGTGTACTCTGATACAGAGAGTTATTTCCAAATTGTATCAATGTCAGAAGAAACAAAATAAAGAGTTCAGACAATTAAATAAAACAACAGTAAAACACTGAATGTCACAAACTTGAGCAGGAAAAAAACAGGTCCAAATAGAGTAGTGTAGAAGGAAAGATGAAAATGAAAGTGTGGTGCATAAACTAAGAAACAGATTCTGAAGTGTTGTTACAGGAAAGCAAGAACAGCAGTGAATGCGTTCAATACCATATACTTCCTTGGAGCAATTGCTGTGTACTTATGTTGTGGGCAATCCATGAGAGACTGAGGGGAAAAGGACAAAAGCTGAAAAGCATTGCTTATTTTCTTGGCTTTTTAATGATCACCTTAGTTGAAGTAATTTGTAAAAAAAATTACTAACAAGCATTTTCTATCTTGGAACATCAAACTGTTTTGACCCAAATGATATCAAGTCATTTTATCTCTAAATTAGTGAAGTCAAATATCAGTCCCAAGCAGGTTGCAATAAACTTTGAAGGCAAGTTGTAACCCTGCCAAACTAAAACAGCGTCCTAACTTTTATCAAAAAAACGTTTAGCGGTTCCAATGCCAAACATATTCATAGTATGGTAAGCCATACATTTTAATATTCATGAACTTGTGCACACCAAAGTGAAGAGGGATTATCTATTTGACTAATGCGGCAACATATAAAGGAAGGTACCAGGAATCAGTTATCATGTTGACAAAGTCTATTAGGGAAATAGTATAGAAATAGATACAGTAAAATATTAATGAGGTCAAATGTATGACCTTATAAGCATGTATCTATATACTTACACTGTATTATCCAAGTATATGTATAAAGCTAATTAGACATACTATGTTATAGATATCTGATAATCAATTTTATGTTCACTGACTAATATTCCTGACATGAACAACAAAAACAACATGTATGAATGTAATGTGACAATTAACCTATATGCCAAGGATGAAAACTATGGAACATTTGGTTCTTTTCTTGAGTTTAAAAGCCATTGCTTGCAATTTGAAGAATCCTTATTGACATAAAGTTGGAGACATCATGAAAATGTGCTTATTATGTACCAACAACACCATACCAATATGAACCACAAAAATAGCCCTGTCCATTTATTTAATATTTATGAATGGCAACCAAAAACAACCTACTCATCATGGGACATCTACCTATCAAGTAGGACATTGATTCAACTTGTGGTCAGTGAGATATCATGTCTAAAAGCTGTTTTTGATGATTTCCCATTAAGCCCCACCCACTCATGAATATTAATGTTGTAAAAATTGTTCTGCAGTTTACATCACCAAACCAAGTCAGAACTAAATCAGACATATGATGAAGAGATATTGACAGTTTAAGAAGTTTATGTTAAGCCCTGCCCACTCATTATTATTCATGAGATGAGAACCAAGAACAATAAGGCACATCTACACATGGTAGGGCATCTACCTACCAAGTATGACATTGATTCAACTTGTGGTTTAAAGGCTAGCCGTCACACACACAATGACATGCACCCATACAAACATGCCAGCACGATCGCAGAGGTTACTGAGCATTCGGCATCATAACCAGAAACATATTGAACTGTAATGCTTTTGCAAGTATTGAACCTCTTCTGGCAAGTTCTGAAAAAGTTAAAGGAGCATCTTATTGAAAGGTATTTGAATGCTCATGCAGTGTGCAACAATATGCAATTCTTTTATACATGAGAAAATCATTACTGAATGGAACAAATCCTATGCTGACGAGAGGTTCTGATCTAGCCCTGATTCTTCGGGTAAGGCTATCACCTAAAAAAAGTGAAAGATGACCATAAAAGGAAAAAGAATGCAAAAAGTATTAAAATATGATGATCGCCAAGCATATTTATCCATTAAGCATACTGATACAGATTATTTTACAGCTGTTTATTCATAAAATTGCAGCTTACATATTTGCAAAGTATGCACATAATTCAACTGCATTAAACACAAACAAGTTTCATGCACAATTGAACGGAGAGATTTTAACTGAAAATGAAATGTACTAAAACAACTTTCTTATTCTCAGAGTTGACATCAAACCTTTCTATGGACTTTGTTCAGTATTCACACATGTTTAAAACAGAGTAGCAACATCCTAAGAACTGTGTAATTTCTATGATTTGTACTGGAGAACTGTAAAGATGACAAAAGTGGAATTCATTCCCTAAATCCCCAGTACATTTCTCTCTATAACAAACTTTAAGCTTGATGCTAAACCACAATATTCTATTTCCATCCAGTTCTGTGAGCTGGCAAGTAGCATGGGATTGGATGCGCAAGTAGCAAATAATCTTCTCCGTATCAAGAAATAAATATGGCTTTTTGGTATTTTTTTCTAGTGATTGTGAACTTAAATGCAATTCAAGTTATTAATAATAACTAAGATCTGCCATTAGTTCCACTAAAATAAGATTTAAAAGAAATCAAATATGCTAACAGAAATAGCTTATGTCTTAAAGAGGTGCATTATGGATAAATCAATCATGCGGAGAGTCATTTTTCTTGAGATATATGGGCCTGTAGCGTTAAATCATGCAATACAAACAAATTGCTCAAGTACCACTGCCTGCCCTGAGATATGGGGTTGATGTTGTCTGCGGGACTGAGTGAGAACTGGCTAGAATAGGCCGGCTTATAGTGGACTGGGTGCGTTGCTCACGCATAGCATCGCTCGCTGACAAACATCAGAAAAATAAGAGGTGTCAACATTAGCATTCTATGATTGCAAAAAGAGTGAAGGCTTCCATTGTGTAGAGAAAAAAACCATCTACATGCCACATATGAAGTTTATTTGACATGATTACATCTATTTTGAGTTATACAGTTTACCACCCAATGTGTCATACACACACACATACATATTAACACTCATATAGCCACACAAACTATGACATAGATCCTGTTTGCCTTCGGCAAGGAATAAACAATGGTCAAATGTGTTGTTTAGAAAATATCAGCAATGAAGCAGTCATCAATGGACAATGTTGACTATGAATGACCAACAAACAGTTAATGTACTTATGGTGTACACATACTGTGTATGAGATTCTCCATAGCGATACAACAGAAACGAACATTTCATTTAGAGGCATCTACAAACTTCGGGAAAGGAATCAAGACGACATGTGTCACAAAACAATTTCTGTTTAAATTAATTGCACTATCACATATCACACAGCTCACATTGCATATTTCACTTCTTATGTACTGTTACGCTGCATTGTAAGTCCTTAAATATGAAGCACCTTATACTCTCTCTGTTGCACTATTTTGGACTTTCATCAAACTTTGCATCAAGTGCACCCATCTGTAGAATAGTTGTTCAGTTCTGTAGGCTAACAGTCAGTTTAATGGAATTAACTTGTAAACCTGGACTCCGCACAGTAGTGTAAACCCACAGTAGTGTAAACCTGTAAACCTGTAAACCCACAGTAGTGTAAACCTGTAAACCCACAGTAGTGTAAACCTGTAAACCCACAGTAGTGTAAACCTGGACTCTGCACAGTAGTGTTAACCTGTAAACCCACAGTAGTGTAAACCTGGACTCCGTACAGTAGTGTAAACCTGGACTCCGCAGAGTAGTGTAAACCTGTAAACCCACAGTAGTGTAAACCTGGACTCCGCACAGTAGTGTAAACCTGTAAACCCACAGTAGTGTAAACCTGTAAACCCACAGTAGTGTAAACCTGGACTCCGTACAATAGTGTAAACCTGGACTCTGCACAGTAGTGTAAACCTGGACTCCGCACAGTAGGGTTCTGTTTCTTATCCTTTCTTCATACATGCAGCAAATAAAACCTTACTTTTTATTTACTTCTCAATATGTCAAGGAAAACTCTCAATTGACTTTGTAAAGATGTCATCCTGGGTTGTTTGTTTATATTAAAGGTACATAGATAGTTTTAATGGTAGATATTAAGGTCCAACGGTATGACGACACCCAAATAATGGTATACATATTTAAAATTAGAAATATTATCAGCTATATCGATACTTCATGAAACTTAAATGAACTGATACACACACTGCTACCCCTAAAGAGTCCCAAAACGCATACATTATATGCGTGTATATTCTTGTGATATTCTTAGAAAGTACTTTGTAATATTAATTCAGGTATAACTACCTATTTATTATATATCTACCATCAACTATCAATCCAGTAACTATCTGTTAAGACTGAATATCTTTACAATTTAAATAAGTTCTTCAGAAAAATATCACATATTTTTTTATTTAAGCTGATTTCATGCACATCCATGAGTAATGCTTCTGAACACTCATGACAACTGTTGGGGGGGGGAGGGGGAGGGGTGGAGTTGGGGGTTCATGGGCCTCACCTCCAATCATCAGTTGGGAAATTGGTTCAGTCAGGGTAGTTTTGCATTCAGCCAGGGAAGACATGGGCCAATAATACAGGTGTACACTCCTCCCATGCCTGCTTTTACAACCTTACACGAAGTATTTATTAGAAAATCTTCCATTTAAGGCTATGTTATTATATAAACCTAAATTTATAGTCTCACTATGCCCCAGACAGCGCCATTTGCAATATAAATTTGAATACACAATTCTAGGGAGGACCCCAACTCCCTACATAGTTTTCAGGGCAGCCTCCATTTCATTCAAAAAAATTGTTCATTCGCCTCTGGCCCCTACATTAATGGGTCAGGGAAACTTTGAATTTATCGTTATTTATTAGCGCAACCTTCTGTTTAGAGCTACTTATAAAATCCCAAATTATAGTACATTGTTAATAGCTGGGAGAAGTTGCAGCACTTTTAGATAGTTCTTGTTCATCTTTGATGGGATTTTGGAGCGTAAAAATACATGTCAGCAAGAGGACTTCTATGTACATTTCTCTAGAATATATCTCAGGGCCCTAGTAGAGGCTCCAGGGTCCCTAATGGTGGTCCAGGGGGCAAACACCAGGGAAGTTCAAGCATTTTCAGGTATTCCTTGTCCTCTTGTAGAGAGTTTTAATAACAAAATACATGTGGGAGAGAGAAATTAAATTTCTATTTGATTTATTTCAAAGTCTGGTGAGGTTCCAGGGCCGATGCCATCAGAGGTTGTTGGATTTTGAGATATTTTCTTATCCAGCTCATATATTGACTTTAAAGAACAAAAGCACATGTCATACAGAGAAATTCAATATCTGTGGAAGGTATATACCAAGCAAGGCAGCTGCAGTGCTTTCAGACAGTTCTCTTGTAACTGTTTTAACTTATGCACAGAAGTACATTCAAGAGATTCCAATGTCATCGACTAAATGTATTTCAAGGCTCCTGTGAGGGGATATTTTCTGCATTAGTATATCTAGAACAAGTATCTCATGGAGAAGTCTAGGAAGGTTTATATTTAAAATAACCTCTTTTTCACTCCTAAGTGGAAGTTTCTCTCTTGCTTCTCGGTGTGAGTATTCAGTACATATGGTTATGTGTCGGTATTGGCAAGTATTCAAGTATATCTGGTATTATTTATATACATGTTTGGTATTATCTTCCATATCGTCAAAATGGGTATCAAGAAAATACTGAGAATACTTGATATGTCAATGTATCGACAGCCCTTTAGCAGACACAACTTATCTGGTTGAAAATTAACCATTGACCTTGATGGTATACAATAATACAGTAGTAAAATACATATCTACCTGGTCTACTTGGCCACAAAAGTTTTCCTTTGATGGGCTGACCCTGGCAATTGAAAGAGAATATGTATAGAAAAGTATTAACGTCTGCGTGTTGTCTGATATTTTCTTCTAATTAGTATTCAGATGAAAACGATAAACATTTTATCAGCCCTTCAAAGAGTCACTTAATAGCACCTGAAACGGTCTGATGAATACGCCTTAATATGAAGATTATGTTCTCCTTATTACATACGATACAAAAAAACACTATTATAGTACTCCCTTTAGTGCAAAATCTGACACCAAATGTACAGGAAAAATGGATCCCAAGGCATCCGTACTGCCATCCACGGCGAAAAATTTCTTTCCGCAGCCAGCTACCTTGTGACGTCATTGCCAGAGCCCATTTAGGCATAAAGTCAACGCACTTTCACTTCTCATAGCGTTAGCGTTTGAAACTGCTTCTCAACGTGTAAAGTTTCCTCTCCGAATTCCAGCGTTAGCAAAGATTTGGACCTTTATCTTACGGATTCTTCAAGCAACGATGAAGATGACTTTCTCCAACAAGACATTGATGAAGAAGAACCAGCAATTGAAGAAAATTACGGACTTTTGACCTATCAAACAGATGTTGCACAAGCCAAAGCTCATGAAGTAGGACCCAAAAAAAATGACGCAGAAGTGCCAGCCGAAGACCGAATAAAAAATGCGAATTGGTATGTAAAGTATTTGAGATAACCAAATGGTTGGATATAAGCCTATACAAAAGTGCCAGCTGACCATTTTCACTGTCCGTTTTTCGGACAAAAAAACAAGACTTTTTGGCAGGTCCAGGGCCTTCTACTTTGTCCCTTAGACCAATTTCGCTATCGTCCCTGTTTACGTTTTTATTGGCCTACCTACAATAGGCCTAGGCTACTTAGCCTACAGCAACACAACTAGTGTAACAAGTTCCACTTGTGCTAGGCAGGTCTCTCTTTCTACTCCCTGTTCTGTTGTAGCCTTGGAAGAATCCGATTGAAATTGTCTAACGTTTGTTTTCTTGCTAATCAGATACTTTCCAGGCAGCAGAATATTTCCCCAGACTCAATTTAATGGCGTGTGCTGGTTTGTAACAATAGTAAAATGTGCACTGCATATTACACTAGTGTTGGATGGTTCCCGAAAATTGGCATTTGTAGTTTGAACGAACCATGTCCAAATTTCCTTAAGTTTTTGTCTTTCGGAAACTTGTGCAGTGTAATACCATCTTTGCCTGTATTACTGCAACCTCCTAAAATACACCGATAGGCATTGCAGGGAAGTTTTGGTCAAACGAATTCTTCTAACATAGTAGTTGCGCCCACGTGTTTACAATTGGTGTTTACATTACTACTGCGAGCGGGTTTTGCGATGACGTCATCCACTGTGTAGCTGGTTTTCACATTTTTTTCAATTCCGGTCAAGGAGCTTAATTACTTTGATTGCTTATTAATCACTGTATAAGGGAAATTTGAATAAATGGCCTGCAGAATATCATAATAAAAAATGATCAAAATAATAGAATGAGGCATATTTATCTGACCGTGGCAGGTGCTCTTTAACTATACATGTTTGAAATCCAAAAGAATATTGCTCCTTTCACAATTGCTCAAACTGCATTGGAAAAAAACCTTATTCATTACAGCATTGTATACAGAGCCAAGAAATTGCAATATTATGTAAACATTAGAACAGTAACGAAAGTGGTCTGGGGTCTTTTACATGAGAAGTGTTAGTAATACGCCCCCACCTTTTAAAACTACAACACTTCAGAATAAAACTTTTGCATATACTTACATGTTTAGGCAAGGGCCCTGGCATTTTATCCTTGTGGGTTAGTCGCCATTTCTCAAAGAGTTTGTGAGCCTCATCATTGGTGATCTCTTGATTTAGCATCTGTTGGTCAATACGCCACAACTCTTTTTTCCAATCTTGAACAGCTGCCAATGAAATTTAAAGTGTACAAGCTGAATGAAAACATTACAGAACAAAACATGTACAAAGGTGACACATGACTGTATGTGTCTTCAGAAAGCGAGCAGACTAGGAAATGACAACAACAATCTTTAATAACAAATTCATTAAGGTTTCGAAGAGGTAAATTAGCTACATCTTTTAGGAAGCTGATATCTCAAGGTTCCGTTCTTGAGATAACTCAACGAAGAACAAATCCTTTCTACAGAATGCAGAAGTGATTTTTTGGGAAAATTGTTGATAGTTATCTTAAAATACACACACACATATACCTTGACCTATCATCTATTCACTATAGAGTATCAACATTCTATGTACGAGATTCATCAAAGATTCCCTTCTTGAGATATGTATCATTAGCATAACAGTCTGGGTCTTCAGATTTTGGCCTCTGAAAACCTCAAATGACCCATGAGTTCATATATTTAATATGGGGCATCTATATATCAAGTGTCAGATTCCCTTTTTGAGATATCACGTTCACAATATTTTCAGAATATGACCGTTGATAACATCAAGTGACCTTTTCACCTATACTACAATCCATAGATAATATTTAACAAATATGGGGTATCTGCATTCCAATTTTTGAGATTTATCCAAATTTCCTTTCTTGAGATATCATATTTACAAGTGAGGTGCCACACACACCAACACCACCATGATTACTGGATCTATGATTTACATCAGTGAAAGAAATTATTGTTCATGTGGAGAGAAGTTCTGAGCCATCCAGTACTGAAAAACTAATAACTGAATCAAATTAATACCATTTTATAGTACCTATGCCTAAGCAATCCAAAGCAGATAATTTACTTGGCAGTTATGAATAAATTGTACAAAACCAAAATGTTATTGACTTACATTGGTGACTAAGTTGTGTTTGTTGTGAGTTTCTCACCATAGTAAGAGGTAATCCAATGTCTCACACTGCCAATAGTGTAACATTCATATTGACATATTAAATACACTTGTTGGAATTATGTCTTTTCAGTTTAAGAACAATGCTTTTTATGTCATCCACAAGCGTGGTTCAGTATTATTATTGAAACAAATCTTCTTAGCACACATTCTTGTTTTGAGGTACAACATTGGAAACTGTGATTCCTAGCCACACTTTGTATGCAGAGCTTGGAAGAAACTACAAACCAGCATTGAAGAAAACTTTTGAAGGTAAATTGTTACTGCCACACTATGAGGAGAAACTTGTATCAGGGAGCAAGAGCACCAGCTCCCTGGTCTTATTTGAAGTCTAGTAAAGCCATATCATATTAACTTCAGTCGGGTACTCGTTATGACACTTAATTGTAAAGGGTCCAGTTAAACTGATTAACCCTGAAAAAACTCACTACAGTGTAACAACGTATTAAGTTTGAAGTTAATCCAAGCTTGCTTTTGAAATTTTCAAAGTTTATCGAGGGTTAACCTCTCTTGACTTGAATTGAGCTTTGACTTCACGACTTCACAGAAAACGATAGGTTTCTTGTACTCACTAAAGTAAATAAATCGTATGAAGTTCATCAAGCCTTGCTTTTGAAGTTATCATGTTTAAAACATTTTCAGATATTGACCCTTTTAATCTAAAGTTACTTTTGACCTCTAAGAAAAACATTAGGCTTCATCTGCTCACTAAAGTGGATTCATATGCTACATGCGGAGTTCAACCAAGCTTTGATTTTGAAGTTTTTGAGACTTTGAACTCTGGTAAGCTCACATGACCTATCATCTCTACAAAAACAACATAGGCTTCTTATACTCACTTTAGAGAGTACCACATATTGAGCAAGAAGCTCATCCAAACTTTGATTTTGAAGTTATAATGTTCAAAGTGTTTCCAGCAGTTAACCTCTCTTAACTTTTGACCACTATGGGGAACGACAGGCTTCTTGCACTGACCAAGCTTTGTGATGAAGTTTAAGAGTTTTCAGACTTTGAACTCTGGTGACCTCAAATGACTTTTGACCTCTACAAAAACTTGAGGCTTCTTCTACTTACGAAGGGAATTTACATAATGGTTCATATAAGCTTTGCTTCTGAAGTTACTGTGTTGATAAGGTTTTCGGACTTTGACCCATTGACCACAATTGAACTTTCACCACTGTAGGTTCTTCTACTAAGAAAACTGCAAAACTTAAGCATACTGAGAACCACCCAGTTTTGCTTTTCAGTTTGAAGAAAGAAACATGTCTTTCTTGAGCAGCACAACATTCCAATTCTATAACTTTCAGAAAGTCTTAAAATTCCTTCACAGGGCATGGAGTTATCATCAGCTCCCAGATATCGGCTGCACATTATGTAGATAAACTTAGCTCACCAGTACATCAGATACAGTATTTTCACAAGATCTCTCATACCATTGGTTAGTGTTTGAAAAAACACAATCTGAATGGACAATTTGAATCAATGCTAGATACAACACCTTCCAGTCATGTATGCCACACACACGCCCTTACCATTTTCTTCATCAGAATTGGTACACTGACCTGGATTCTGGGTTGTGATTGGTGGTGATGTTGGGTTCATTCGGCTTGGTAGGGCAGGCCCAGCAAGGGGCTGTGCTGGCTGTAGTGGCTCATAACTCTGGATGAAAGGAGAAAATTGGTACAAAACAGAATATGTGATTCATTGACAAAGATCTATAATGTGACATTACACTGCTTACATCATTTTACTTTTAATATTATTGTTTACATGAACCATCCTAGAATGAATAATTTCTTTAAATGCTTTTTAGAATAAATAAGGGAAACAATGGACAGTCTATAGCATATGTCTTCCTCCTGCAAGGATGTACCTGAATAACTGGGCAGGAAATACTGTCTAGCTGGTACTGTAACAGCTAAAAGTTGGGAAATATTTGGAAATATTCAGAAATTAACTTAACCAGAAAGCAAAATGCATTGAGGTTTCAATGACTTTATTACACTAGACTTCTGCTTGTTCATCAGAATGTTTCCTGCAATATAACCGTCCTGAACCACTATTTTAATGTACAATTACACCGGCATGATAAACACAGGTCAGTTTCCTTTGTGTGGCAATACACACTTTCACCAAAACCAATAGGGGTCTTGTACTCAATGCGATGCATCCACACACCAAGTATGAGAAGTATCCATGATTTCTACCATGAGATATCATGTTTAAATGGTTTTCCGAGTTTGACCACTGGTGACCCAGATGAACTTTGACCTCCCACCAAAAACAATTGAGTTCTTTTATTCAATATAACTCATCCACATGAAAAGTATTCATACTTCCTATCATGAGATATTGTGTTTACAAGGTTTTCAGTCTTTGACCTTGTGTGACCTCAGATACCATTCTTCTACTCACTATAATGCATCCACATGCCAAGTATGAAAAGATCCCATGCTTTCTAACTTGAGATATCTTGTTTAAAAGGTTTTCAATTTGACCTCTGGTGATCTCAGATGACCTTTAACCTCCACCAAAAACAATAGGGTTCTTTTACTCGATATATGGCATCTACTAGCCAAGTATGAAACGTATCCATGATCCTATGTTGAGATATTGTGTTTACAAGCTGGGCGTCACACACACACATACACGCATGTTTGTATTACATTCAGACCGAGGACCCCATTGTATTTTCCATTGTTCAAATCCACGTACCCTAACCTTAACAATACCCCATACAATAGAATTCTTCCGAGGACGTGGTGATTCTTTACAAATCACAACCGAGGACCTGGAATTCTTTTGTTCAAGTCCTGGGTCAGAATACAAAACAAACGCACCCATACACGCATAAGCACACACAAAATACACACACGTACGCGATCCTGACTACAAAGGTTTCTTTTGTGATCAAAATTAAACATTAAAGTTAAACAATCTAACTGTTAAACCCAACACTTTCATGAAAGAGATATTCAGGTAGCAGATATTAAATGTAACACTTATATTAATATTCTACACTGTTAGTTGCAAACTCCATCTATAAAGTATTTTGTACCAAACTTGAGATACTGTCATACATGTATATATTCTATATTGCTCTAGTACACCCCTGAGTGACTATCAAGTTGATGACAGGAGGTCATCACATGTTAATAAATAGCTACTAATGTGAGGAACATCATTTTGTTCTGTGTCTTATTTACTCTCTAAACACCTTCATAAGATGACCTAAACATGGTGTCAGAAGTACAATATGGAGTGAATGTTAAGCAAAAAGGACCAAGTCAAGAGCCATTTCTCAAAAGAATACAGCAAGTCAAATTGAGAGTGAACAACGTGATAACACACACACCTGTAGTTAACGTAACAAAGCTCAGATTCATGCACTGTGGATTGCACACGATCAGAGCACACACCTGAAGCTAGCAAAAAGCTTATTTCCTGGAAGTACTCAACAATACCAAACACAAAGAGAGTTCGTCTACCTAGGTGAGATACCATATTGAACTATTGCTAGCAATGCATTGATACCGCACCAGAAGGCAATGCAAATGACAGGATATACTGAATTGCACTGGAGGGAGTTCAAAGACGCATGTACACGGACTAAAGTATCGAGACTGAGCAAGACATAAAGTCTAAATCAGAGCGGATACACTGAAAAGAATTATAGGCCTAAACTGTAAGTGTGCTTTGGCAAATCTCCATTATCTGATGTGAATCTGAAAGATCCTGGTAAGATTATTGAAGCCCTAGACAGACAAATTGTAAAGAAATCCAACATAATCTTTGAAAGATTCCAGTTCAACCAGGCGGCCCAACAGCAACATGAAACAATTGAACAGTTTGTCGACAGACTAAAGCACTTAGCTAAAACGTGCATTTTTAAGACAAACCACACTGGTGACAAGAACATTGTAGTTATGACATAATACGATGATGAAATGATAAGGGATTGACTCAAATTAGGTGCTAAAGATGACAATGCACAAGCATGATTGTTCAGGCAAAGCAAAAAGCATCTCTAGCGGACCCTTTGAAATCTTCAAGATTGACGAAACTACAAACAAATTAAGAGAACAGGGAAAACAGCAGCCAAAGGCTGAAGGGAGTGTAAACTACGTGAAATCAAAACCCAAATGCAGCAACAACAAGCGTGAACCTCCCAAGAACAAAATGATAGAATGCAATAACTGTGGACACAATTACGAGTGCAAGAAATGCCCAGCCTGGAGAAATCTTTGTTCTTGTGGCCGACAGAATCACTATGAGTCCGCATGCAGATCTACGGGCAACCCAATGCAGCCGCATACTGTGCGTGACCATAATCGCAAAGACAAAAGAGAAAGCAAATGCTTGCGCGCTTAGCACCACCATGCATTACCCAGCAATAAACGCACTGTAGACCATTGATTAACCACTCAATTGATCATCGGGTTCTTGCACACTCTGGGCTAATATGTGTTCATGTGATAACGATCCCCAAATCCACAGTATTGTCATTAACCACACTTAATGGTCAGTTGTATAAATTATGCTTTACATTCTCATCTGTATTTCATGCAAAGGTATATTGGGAATGTGCTAAGAAGTAGCGAACTGGCTACATGTTGGTAAAAACTTAGGATGCTGGTAATGAGGGTTGGCTGCTAAAGAATCAATAGCTACATTTTGAGCAGATGGAACAAGAAGTTTTTGATTCAATTTTTCAACATATTACAGTTTAACTTTATTAAAGAGCAATTCACTGCAATGTGGGTCTCCATCCTAGCCAAGCTAGGATTGTCACAAAAGCATCACTGATGTAAGTTGAAGTTGGTTTAGATATTTTTCATGTCTAGCGGCCATCTTTATTTAGGCTAATAGGAATAACAAAAGTTTGTGAAGTCACTGTAATAATAAGAAAGGTTAATGTTTGATTCAGAATGATGTTATTCACAATATAATGTCCATCTAGTATACCAGAAAAACTTCCCCATCTGATGTGATTTATAAACCTCTAAACATAAATTGACATAACACTTAATACAGTTTAGGAATCTTCTCTTCCACTTCTTTTTAAAGATAGGGCCTGCATTTCACTAGATAGTATGAACCAGACAAAGATAATAAAGTACCAACTGGTATGGTGGATGATATTAGATTTTACAAATTTAAAAATAAAATACATCCAAACCTGGCTAGATTCATCATCTTCATCAGACTCATCACGGCGTAAGTGTGGCACCTCAGGAAAGTAGACATTATAGATGCTACTACCTGAGAAATAAAGAAATCAAAAAAGAATGTCAAGAAATGCTTGGTGCTAACTAAAGTAGCTATTACCAAATTAAGGGTACACATTTCAGAGCACAAAGAACTATTTGGTTTTAATTACAATGCCATAACATGTGATACAACAATTCAGCCAAATCCTAAATAATATCACAGAGAGAAAATCTGAAATTTACTTGCAAA